>MQRK01250790.1:26618-31618 GCA_001938485.1 Girardia tigrina
AGAGAGAGAGAGAGAGAGAGAATTAAAGCATATCTTGGTCGTAACCTGAACACTAACGCACTGTAATATCGCTGCTTTCATTGATAAATTAACGTATGCATGATATCAGTCGATCCTATGTGGGTCACAAATTATTGAAATTAACCCCGGCACCAACTGGCTGATTATCTTTGCTCAAAACAATATAAATGACAGGATCCCGTGTATGCTCTCGTTTGTATTGAGCTGAGAGATTGTGATTTGATAAACTTAGCGTAGAATATCTTTATTGAATAAGGCTGAAATACAGTCACATTTTACAGGGGCCAGAGCCAAATTCAAACTTCCACAAATGGCCGGATATCCGGATTTCGGCTCAGGCTCCGTAATTGTTATTCATGCTTATTCTTCAATGCTCATTTTTGCCATCGGTTTCTCAATTTTCAGAAAATAAAACGAAATTATTAAACGATTTGAACGAGTTGAAAGTCCGATTTAATGAGCTCGTAGAGAAGAACAAGAATAACGAACTGGATATCCGTCGACGGAAATGGAAGTTGGAAACGGAAACAGAAAATTGGATCAATAAATACGATAACGAAATGTCGGAATACCAGGTGAGAATATTGTTGATCCAAGTAACGTTCTCAGCAAGAAAATGTCTTCTCACAGATGCAGCACGACAAACTCAAATCCGAATACGACGCCCAGAAGGAGTCCCTCGAGGAACTGCAGAAAGTGTTTGAAGTAAGTTGTAGAAATAGGAGTCATCAGTAAACCGGATAACTTTTCGCAGCCTCTCGAAAAAGAATATCTCCAAGTACTCGAAGAACAAAGAATAGCGAAAGAAAAGCGCGAGGCGGAGAGAGCGGAAAATGAGGCTTTGGTCTATTGGGCGACAGTGATCCAGTCGTTCTGGAGGGCCTGGAAGGCCAGGAAGGCGATGAGGAAGAATCGTCGGCGTTAATTTGTGATGAGAGTCTTAGAAATTTGATCACTTTGATTTTCGAATAATAAATAAGGAACTAATCGATATTATTGTAACATGTAATCGCGAGGGGGGGTTGTTGGGGCCCCGATTTATCAAATACACGTGATTTAAACGAGGCATGGCGAGTTTCATTTTACTGAATAAAAAATTTGTTATTTATTTTGATGAAATTTAATCTATAATTATATTGAGTAATATCACTCAACCTTTAAATCAAGGGTGAAAAGTTCTTTGTCAGAAGAACAAGTAAATCTTGATAATTGCCCCATTGGATTAACACAGCAGCAACATCGTCTGGATATTTTGCTGCGCGCGGCGAGGGATAGCATATTAAATGTGCCCCAAACTCAAATATTTAATGTATGTCAAAAGGCATATAACTATATGCCGCAGTGTATCAAGAAAGAAGAAATTTTAGGTTAATTATTCATTTGTACACTGTTAATTTTTAATAAATGTTTAGTTTTATTATTGAATTTTTAAATAATTAAATCAATTTACGTTTTAGGTAAATTGAATGTGGGAAACGGCAATTCAATCGTTGTTTCTGGTCAAATGAATGCAAAAACCTATAATATTACAACTTACAACTTGTAAAATATTCCGATCTTGTACCTAAAGTCTCATGGACCTTCTGCCGTGTATCTCCACCTCTGATCCTTGGGTACCGGAAGTTTATTCCCAAAGATGCAGCTAAGAGTCTGCAACAGAGACTGACGGCAGAATTCTTTCAAGTGCGATCCGGAAAAAAACATTGTCGATTTTGTCGCGGAAATTGTAAAAATATTTAAAAATATTCGTCATTTGCTCACTGACCGAAATTATTGGTGATTTATAAATCCAAATTTATTATTTTTGAGCAACAAAAAATCATTTTTATCAATTTAATAATGATAAATAATATTATAATTTTAATGATAAATGATTAATTGAAAAAATAAAATATTTAAATAAAACAATGATAAATAATGCCAAAATAATTGTAAATATATTTCATATGAAACTCGAAATAATTAAATATTAAATAATTAAATATTTAAATAATTTTAAATTGTAATAAAATTTATTAATTTTAATTATTTAATACGGATTAATATTATTATTTTTATACTTTTGTAATTGTGAATATTTTAGTTTTTGGAATTTTTATATTTTTTCAGATTTTTTAATTAAATTTTATCAAAATTTCAGCAAAATTACTATAATTAAATATTACCACAATTGTTTTTTCCCGCGATGTTTTCCCTAAACCCTTTTAAATCTTTCACTTTTAGAAAACGAGGACCACTACCACGATAATGGAGCAAAGAGAGAAGGAAGGGTCGACCAAGTGCTTCTGGATGAAATAAACTTGAAGGATTTCAAATCATAAACTATTTCTTTGATAAGTTAAAGAATTCCTCGGATGCATTTTTGGTTTGTCTCCCGCTTGAACCAGAGGGCAACGCGTCCATCCACTCTCTTTCCAGATGCAGCTTAATATGCAGGGAGAGTAATGATGGAAGAGGAGCGACCCTCATCTCTTACAATATTGTTTGATAATTTATTTTTATACTGTCTCTCTTTCATGATGCTGACCAGGGACAGAAGGGGACCTGAAGAGGTCATTCATCTTTGTTCGGTTAATCAGATCAGATATGATCTATAAGAGGACAAGAGACCCCCCCTTCTGAAACAAGTGGGCCACATTATAAGTCATGCAATTAACTCAGCAAATAATATTACTTTACTTATTAACAAACTTTTTTAGATCTTTATTCAAAGAAATTGTATAAAAATATAATAATAATAATAATAAATAATAATATATTGACATCAAAGAAGCGGTCAGAAGAGTAAAGCGGGGCCAGTCAGTTCATCGAGGGGCTCAGTTGCTCTGTTTGCACATGGAAGCTAGATATAACTCATGCACTTGTTAAATAAAGTTCGTTCTCCGTCATCATTTGGCGTGATTCTCACAGAACAGTTTGTTGTTTTTCATTAAGAATTTTTTGTTTGCCATTGGCAAATGACAGACGCTACAGAGGAAACATTTCTTGTGGAAGCTCTTGTCGGATGTCGTGAAAAAATCGGTGTTCTCTTCGATGACAGCCCGACACTCCTAGAAGATCAAGAGAGAGAAGAAAAATATGGGGAAACAATGATTAATTACGTGACACTTCTTCTGGTACAGCATGGCCCAGCACGGGTCGCAAAAGGGCTGTTGATTCTTCTCGTGAAATGAGGGATTTGTTATCTTCTTGTGGCAGTGGTTGCACTGGAAGCAGTCCTGATGCCAGGATTTCTCGAAGGCCACTATCGCCGGCCCAGAAGAGATGGCCTTATAACATTTGGAGCATTTCTCTGACATTCTTTAAGTCGATCCCAATGAGAATCGGTGCACCTGTAGTAAAATGGGGAAATGACTTGCCTGCACATTTTGGCACATAAATACCAATCGCGACGATTGTGCAACTTGATTGTACCGTTCTCGCCGTCGCATTACACTAGATTTCCGTGTTGTAATAAGTAAACAATTGCTTACTTTACCGTTTTGCCGAGACACACCGTTGATAGCATCATTAGTCTGTGAACATTAGACTGACAGACAGACTCTGCGGGTAGTATGCTAGGGACGGGGACATCGAGTTCCTAACAGTGCTACTGCTAATACACACTGCTACTTCTGCTTCTGCTACTGCTGCTTCTGCTTCTACTGCTGGTAGACCGCCCCTCACTATGACTTGCCCCTCGCACCATCACTGCTGCTTCTACAACCGCTGCTTCAGTTTATCTTATTCGTTTCCCAGTTGCCAACTTAACAATATTTTGCAAATGTGGTGCTAATCGACAGCATTGATACTAATTAAAACACGATGCGGCACCATATGGGAGGGGCAGATGCCCCGTCAAGTTGCTTGGGATGGATTTTCATTAATGGATTGTGTTCCTCTTCTTTGGACCGAGCAATATTTTGTAATTACATCCAAGCAAACCAATCTGTGAACAATTTCTGTCACGCATTTATGAAACTATGATCGGATTCCCCAGATAATTATTTGTGTCTCGTTTCTCAGGGGAGAATTCGTCTAACCTAAGTAGATGCATCTCATGAATTGTAAACACCCAGCATAAACACCCGGACTAGGGGACGCGGATTCGCACATCACTAGTGTGCGGGATGCCCGCGACACTCGCGCACTGGAGGCACAGCGGAGAGCGCCAGGGGGTCGGGGGCCCCATCGATCTGCAGTGGATGGCGATAAATACAATAATATTTACAGTTTATAATCAACGACAATTTTCACAAGACGCATTCCGATTATCAATAATTATTTTCGTTTATTACATTAATTACTAATTATTTATTAATTAACAGCGAATTAATTATTGTTTCTCAAGCTTTAATAACAATGAAAATAATTAAATGAATAAATTTAATAATACTTATTATTTAAACTAGATTTAGTTTTATTATCATTATTTATTATTATTATTTATCATTATCTTTGCTATTATTATTATTATCATTATTATTATTATTGTTATTATTATTATTATTTATTATTATTTATTAATATTATTACTATTATTATTATCATTATTATTATTATTATTACTATTATTATTATTATCATTATTATTATTATTATTGTGAAGAGCCGAAAGTGTCTTCACTTTTTAAAATAAAAATCCAAGAATGATACTCTAAAATATATTTCCAACGACTAACAATTCAACTTTTCTATTTCGTCAATTTCTTAATCAATTTAATTATATTATAGGAATTAAATCCTATATCCAAAAGTAGGTCACTACACAAGCCCCCCTATTGTAAGTGGAGCGTTACGTTGTTTCAAACACTTTGAAAATTATGTTCGAATCTTGATTTGATTTTGTTACAGAATTCGTTATTTAAATGTGTGAAATCAATTTCCTCAAATGGTTTTTTTGCACAAAATCTGATTCGTTTCTGGTTTACAATTGTTTCGATGCCATTTATGATCAAAAGGAAAGAATTTTTTGATTTTTCACAATGTTGTATGGTCCA
>MQRK01250790.1:36618-40702 GCA_001938485.1 Girardia tigrina
TGCCTTTGTGTACAGACATTGGAAGCAGCCTTTGTAGTTATCTGAGAGCAGTAGTTATTTGAATAAACTGAACCAAAATTGAATTTAGTTTTTACAAATAATAAAGTGTACCCTACACAGTATTCGCGTTTCCCAGTACAGATATCTCACGGGGGACTCCTTGCAATAAATCGGCAACGTTTGGCCCATAAAATGCATTATTACAAACCGGATTGTAGTATACACTTTTTAATTGAATATTATTGAAAAACATTTTATATGAAGTGGTACATGTTAATACGTCTTTATTGAGATCCATTAGGTCAATGCTTCTCCTGTGCTGTGTGTGCGCTCTTATTCAAAGTCGAAGAAGCACTTTTTCTTTACTCGCATATAAAATGTCTCATTTTAACACTTTTTTAACACTACCGGATACACGCGAAGAGAATGAGGTACAAAAACAATCCAATTAGCCCTTGAGGCACTTATAGAAGAAACAGATTTTATCATAAAATCGATACAAGAGTAACGCTCTTCATGGCCGTTAAATGTTCTACTTCTTTAGGAATCATGGTCAACTCATATGTCGACGAAATCATCGTCTCCCCTCGGCAGATCGGTTACCATTACCTGAAAACATGGTTCATGTTTGACTTCCTGAGCTCATTCCCCATCGACTACTTCTTTTTGGTAGTTTATCAGGACCAGAGCAGTAATCCAGTGGTTTATAAAGGTACGTCATTTTATGTCGAGTGCATCAAGTAAAATAAATAATACATTATCTCTTTTTGAATCAAATTTGTACATATGTGTATATCTTAATGATAAATAAATTAGAAAACAAATTTTACAAAATGAACGTAAAGCAATGTCTCGCTGAGTTTCCTTCCATCACACTCATCAGCCATTGTCAATTATAAGTGCAAATTACGCCGGCCGTCCTACTTTGAGGACGCTTGAAAAAAAAATAAACATTCAGTGACTTAAGAAGAAATTTTATGAAAATTTTCAAGTTTCATCACGTCTATATAAACAAAGTAATGAGTCAATGGCCTTACTTTGCTTTGAATATAACTGGTTGAGATATAATCTAAACTACATGTTTTTGTATCATTTTATATCATACCATCTCTAGTTCCTGTTTAGGCGTTAATGGGTTAAAATAAAAGAAATTATTATCATTCAAAAAGTATTTTAAAAGGGCAACGTTTATATAACTGTTCCGAATGCTTCGATGCTGTCAACCGTCGTTCTATTGTTTTCATCCTATGTTCCGAAACAATCATTATCCAGAATCTGAACGATTCCGGACAAGGTAAACTATATTATATTAGCGATATTACATTATCAAAATGTTCAATTCCAATGAACTGATTCCAAAGCTCACAAATTTTTCCATGATGAATATGCCCCACTGTTGAAAAATGTGAGCCTCTCGGATAAAGACACTGGTAACTTTTTTGGTTCCGGTCCCAACCAGAATTTCCTAAAGAAAAAGAATGGAACGACGAGTAGCAGTCAGTGATAGCCGAAGAACCGCCATCATGTATCCGACACGTCAATGTTCTACAAATTTGGATCAGGTGCCGGGTTCCAAAATATTCAAAAGTAAAAAAATCAATGAATCATTGATTCACTATTTAGCATTTTATTGTCATTGAGAATGATCTTGTACGCAAAATTTCTATGTACTACTTCATCAATAATTCAATCGACAAAAGTGGTAAAGACAGACAGACAGACAGAGTCAATATATTAGCGTTGTTAATGTGAGGAATATTTTTGAATGGTGATTATTATATGTTGTTTTAGGATTGTGTTTCTCCCATCCACATGGAAGATTGATATTTAAAATATTTTAAAACGTCGAATTGTTTTCTCAATTATTAAAATTTTAATAATCACTTTAAAAATAAATTAATATTTCATAAATAATATTTTTCTTAAAATAAATAAAACTTATTTTTAATTTAAAGCATAAATTATTTTTGTAATCGAATTGTAAATTAAATTTGTTCGAATAATAAGACGTTAAAGAATATTATTTAAAAACTTATCGATCAAGAACGATGACGAGCTACGCAAGTTTTACGGAGAATTGTTGTAGTGACAATTCAAATTGTGATACAAATAAATGTAGTGAAAACTCATTTAGTGTTATCAATAGTCAAAATTTATTTAACAGTAATAAAATAGGATAAATTCAAATATTGTTGGGTAAAAACGCAACTATTTATTTACTTAAAGATTTTATTGTTTGAGGCGGCTTTACTTTTGCCCCATATTCCTAAAAAATACTTGTCTAAAATGTCTCTCTAAACTCTTTTATCATATTTTAATGATCTGCTCGTCAATGCTCTCTTCTTCCAAACCATTTCTTAATCAATATACGATTTATGTTTCAACCCACATTACCAGCGATAGTGCTGCGAACCTCTATTGATATGAAACACTCCAATGAGTCTTTAATTAACATTCAAAATTGGAAAATTAAAGCCGCTTCAATCAATAAAATCTTTAATTAAATAAAAGTGTAATTATTAACCAATAATATTTTTAATTAATTAAATTTTATTATTATTATGTTACCATAGTTCATCATTTATTTCGCATCAGTGTATGTTTGCAAATGATTGAGGTGTGAGGAAAACCATTGAAATGTGTTCTATGATTACATTTAAGTCTT
This sequence comes from Girardia tigrina, assembly GCA_001938485.1. Lineage (NCBI taxonomy): Eukaryota > Metazoa > Platyhelminthes > Tricladida > Dugesiidae > Girardia > Girardia tigrina. The sequence continues at coordinate 39,284 of MQRK01250790.1, forward strand.
GTTACATTTAACTCAGTGGGACGTCTTGGCAAATACTGTTACACTTTGGCTTTTTGAGGAAATATATATCATACATAAGATGGGCGATCCATGTGGTCACTTCATGCCCCCTAAGTGAATTGCTCGGGCAACGAGATTCCTGAGAGTTGAGACACATTCCGTTCAATGGATTCGTTATCAATTAGTAGGAATGCCACGAGCTGATAATCAAACAACCAGGCTGATAATATATCAGAGACAGACACTCAAAGGACGGCACGAGTATTTTCGCTCGTTACAGATATAAGATCTTTATCTAATAACTTCTAAAAGCTTTATTATCGTACACAATTTAATTAATAGTTCCGATATTCTCAGAGAACTGTGAACAGACTTTAGATACGGTTAATAAACAGAATCCATTTATGAATAAGGGCGTGAAGGAAATTGCAAAAGGACGATTGCGAATACAAATGAAACGCACATCAAAGGGTTTGAAAGGAGAAAACACTTTTGTTGAAAATAAAACCTGTCGTGGGTCTTGAGCCCCGACATCAATATAGGTGCCTACAGGGGACAACCTAAGCAAGGTGGACACCACAAAATGCTAATGAATGAGAAGCAAGGATAGAAGCTAGAAATCCAACTTTCTATTCGCTGTTTCTTCATCAAAATGATCATTTCCTTTGACTATGAAATCATTCAATCTCTTTGTACATATTCGAAATTTGAATTTGGTTAACTTTGATTGATTAAATTTGTGATACTCTACTTCCTCGTGATTGGTATGTGTATGTGATTTTCTTTCTTTTGCTTTTGTACAAAGTCTTGGGGTGATTAGTTTTTCTTTGTACATAAGGTTTCCTGTGCGTGAGGATCGTGATGCATGTTGTGTGCATGTTTTATTAACGACTGTTTTTTATTGTTTTTTTATTTCTTATTAACGTGTGCCAACTTCGACCCGGAAGGGGGAAGTTCCAAGTTATTTTATCGTAAAAGAAGAGAGTACTTGGTTATATTTTGTGGAATTTGTCTTGTTTATTTTATCCAATCGCGCTTTTGTGAAAGCAACATCAATGATTACTGTTATTACTACAATAATGTCAGTGAAAAGAAAAGAGACGTTAACAGAGCGACACAGACAGCGGCAACAACAACGATATTTTTACTATTTTTACTTGGACAATAATCTGTATGTACATGTGTATGTGTAGTCTCTTGCTACATCGTTCGCATTTTCCGTTGAGGGTACGAATCACAAATATTATCTGGAGATATGTTTTTATTTTTCTCATAAAATTATTGAGTGCAGTTTTATCATAAGATCAAAGAATAATTGCTCAGCGAATCGAAAGGAAATTTTGAACCTTTTGGTAACGATTTGTGTAATCAAAGACTATTTAGAAAACAGTTATTCTTATTCTCTTTTGCCGGAACAGT
>MQRK01250790.1:48081-65342 GCA_001938485.1 Girardia tigrina
ATATATATATATATATATATTCTTTAATTCTTCAAATTTATTATCTAGAACTGATAATGGGATTTTTAATAATAATGAAAAGAAAGACCATTTTTGAATATTAAATTTATTCGCAATACATACGCGTTTCACCATTTCGGCATCTTCAGTGCAATGAAATAAAGATATTAATTACTATTTATATAGTTGAAAAACTATTAAATCACACGTCTCAAAAACATGCTTTTTTTTCTTTTTTTTAAAAAACAGAAAAGCATTTTAATGATATTTAAAAATATATAAAAAACTTTAATATGATTAGATGAATCACCTTGCACGTTTAAGCATGGTTTATGATTATCCACAAGCGAGTATCCACAAGCAGGAGAGGGACCATTGTTGAAACAAGAATTTTTTGACACTAATATTTTTCAAGAACGTGTGTGACGAATCCTTTTTTCAATCCTTTCATTCTTCTTATGGATCTTAATGAATCCTTCTTCTTTGTTACTCGAGTTAGCATCCTCAAAGGTATCCAAACCAAGTCTCATGCTGGTATAGATATCTCTCCCCTGATTCTACAGCTATTTAAATAAAAGTTAATGTTCCAAAATATATAAATCTTCAAATTCCCCTGCTAGGATTTGGAAAGAAAGGATACATTGAATTTTCTCTCGTATAATGTAGCAAGCATCTGTACCTAGATTTGCGAGATCATCACTTCTATGTACGCTTTATCTAAGTTCTTTCTGTTCATTTCTCACTACACAGTCCTCTTCTCTTAATAATTAATTATCATTCGAAAATTAAATTAAAATGTGATTGACTGTTTTATCATTGATGATCAACCTATAAATATAATCCTGTAATACTTTATGAGAAGACAGATGGAAGCCCTTCGCTAGATCGGATTCGTGAACCGAACATGGAACAAGATTTATAATGATCAGTGTTCAGAAGACCGACACAATTGTTTTTACAACATTTATTATTACAACAATGAGAGTTGTCTCTGTGACTTCTCAACCCTAATTCTTCATTCTAGTTGGTTAAATTACTTTCCGAAATTTATTTTTCATTTAAACTTCCTTAAAACTATTTTTAATTTCGTTTAATAGAACTATTTTGATGTATTATGCATTTACATGTTGATCCTTGAAATTTATTTTATTTAGTTCAATTAAATCTATTTATTTAAAATATTCGAATTTTATTATTTCAGAGGTTTTGTTTTTAATATTTGTGTTAATTAAAATATCGAATATTTCAAATTTAATAATTTTTTGAAAATTATTTATATTTAAAATTAAGCCGAATTATTATTTCATAAATTTAAATTTTATCAGATTAAAATTTAAAACTGCATGAACTCTTCTGAATTTTAATTATGCTCGAATTAGTTATCGCAAGTACAATAAAGTACCAATTTTCCAAGTGGGTGGAGAATCGCAATTCCGATTTCAGCACTCTCAAATCAACACACCACATCCATACACATTAGAAATGTTCCACACAATCGAGTCGAATCTAATCAATAATTTTAGAACATTCACCATCTATGTAATGATTAGTATCGAAATAAATATGCACTAAAATCAGAGATAAGTAATTTAGCGAAATGTATAAATGATATAATTAAAATTAATTTATAATGTTTATCGCATTATAAATATATTTAATGCAAGACATTTTACAAATAAAGAGATTTGAAGTCGGTAACCCTTCTTTTATACTTAACGGACTTTTCCTAATGAAAGGGTTGCGAAGGTAAGTCAATTATTGACCTCGAACTCAATTCTTTTGTCTTATTCTTCTATCGTTTATCATTATTATTGATCGTATTTTAGTACCTCGTTTCAATAACCGTAAATGGAGACCAAAATCCATTTGTAGCAGCATGTGAATAGGGAAATACATCATGATAATTAGATATTCCTCCAGGACAAATGCCCATCATTATCTAATGCCATTATGTGTGACAAACTCAACTAGTCCTATCTGTTGGGTCTTCTCCCTTGGGGAATAGCAAGGGAAATGTATCTCTATTTACTGACTCCATTTATATGTCAATTTTCTGAAATTGTAACTCTTCCATTAAACAATGGCTTATACTATCCCTATTGTCTTGCCAACAGAACTTTATTGTCCCTACTTTGCATATGGTTTCCCTATTTTCCTTCACTCCACGCGTCTCCAGTTCTTCCGACTGAGAAATTGAATTTAAAAATCAATTCCAAATAAAATACTTCCCAAAACTGTTTTACTGTTTCTATTTACTGTGGCTATTGGTACTGCAGTTCCCTAAAGGTCCAGCCACTTTTGTTTGGGATCGCTCCTCTACATTCTTTACATTTATTACCTTAGAATACCTGTGTTGAAACCTGGTTACGTCCACCATTATGTCCCTCTACCTTTACAGTATTTAATGTATTTCAACGACCTTTCTCGTTTGTTCCTGTATGATATTGCTTTCAGAAAATACTATTTTTATAACTCTCCCAAACTAATGGTTATATATAATTAATTATTATTACTACTATTTCTAAACAAACGAAATTGTTGCGTGAATATTCTTTCTACGAATATTTTACCGTACAAAATCTGGAAAACCTACTTCAAGTAAATAGGGAAAAAGTTATAATCTTCCACTTCTTACCCACTTAGGACAGGTACATTACCTACATTTCTATATGTCCCAGCAATGTTTACTACATAGCCACTGTGCCTCAGCAAATAGATGCATTCTTTTTATTAGTTGAACCTTTACTTCTTGTAATAATCTTTCGAATTTTCCTTTTCTTAGTTGTACCATTTCTCAACGAATCTGACAATAAAGAGGTTACAAATGACGATTACCCAAGGACTTCTGTCTTTCCCTGGTGTTATCTATAGAGAAATTGGTCTTTGATATATATCTACTATAAGCGCGTGTCCAGTGACGAAATTCCAATTCTTTTTCCGGGGAGCAGGCCGTTTTAGTCCTTGGTAAATTTATTTATAAAATTTTTAGCTGTAGTAAGTGTGATCTGCTGTGCCGAATTTGTATAATTTGTATAATATTTAAAATATGCAAATATGAAAAAATATGTATTTTAATATAAAATTAAATTTAATATGAAAAAAATCAATTTAATGACAAAAATCAATTTAATATGAAAACAAGTTTTAACAATACGCGTTTGCAATTCAGCTTACCACCAAAGAAGAATTTTAAATAAGTGCGCATAAAATTTTACATTTGGAGTCGATTTTGTATTATAAATTAAGATTTTTTCAAATTTAATTTATTTTTTTAATTTTAAATTGATTTTTTTCATATTAAATACATATTTTTCATATTTGAATATTTTAAATACATATTTATTTCATAAATGAATAAAAAAATTTTTATTCGGCACAAATTGCCCAATTAACGAATCCGGCATTTATAAGAATTCGGCATAACAGATTACACTTACTACAGCTAAAAATTTTATAAATAAAGCTACCAAGGACCAAAACCGTGCTACCAAAACGATATGTACCCTTTTCCGAGGAAGTAAACCTCTAAATTTTTAGACTGATGCTTGAATATTCCCTTCCCTCTCTGAGAGGAATAATTGATGTCTTTTATTTGTATATGCTTATAGTTCAATTGAATAACTTTATTTGCGAGTTTCTAATGTCATGGACCTTGAGACGGTCAAGGTCTAAGAAGTAGAGCTTCTCTTGGATCAGCACAGACAGGATTATTATTATTGTTAATTATCATAATAAATTTCTTTCAGTTCAAGCAGGTAAATGAGTACATGACGTACATGAAACTGCCGAAGGATCTTAGAGAGAAGATTGTGAACTACTACGAATACCGGTATCAAGGGAAGATATTCAATGAAACAAACATCCTGGAAGAGCTATCGGAATGTCTTCGTGAAGTAAGGACTTGTGCTTGCTCATTGGACTTGATCTCCAGGATCGTGACAGGAAATAATTAACTACAACTGCCGGTCTCTGGTCGCCGCTGTACCGATATTCATTAATGCTGACCAAAACTTTATAACGGACGTCGTCGTAAAACTGAAATATGAAGTTTTTCAACCGGGAGACATGATCATTAAGGAGGGCACAATCGGTACCAAGATGTACTTTATATTGGAGGGCGAGGTCGACGTTATTACGAGAGATAAAGAATTTATTGCGGTTTTATCTAACGGATCATTTTTTGGAGGTACTACTCAGAAAGAGATATGTTTATGTGTAGATATCTTTATTGATTCTGTAGAGATTTGTTTGCTGACGAAATCGCGAAGGATGGCGAGCATTGTCGCAAAGACACATTGCAGTATTTATTCATTGGATCGATCGAGTTTCATGTCAGTCCTGGAGAATTATCCGTTGATGAGGAAATACATGGAACAAGTGGCAGCTGAAAGAATGGTAGCAATTGGCAAAAATCCCCTGTTAATCAAACACCGGCAGATCCTACAGGACGAAGAAGATAGACATACTCACCGAGTTTGGGCAAAAGAGTCACAAAACCATGAGGCCGATTGACCAAGTCGTCGGAGACCTGCCTAACCCAGAAACAGTGCCGCTACTCAAATCATGAGCTGTTTGAACCTTACTAGAAGACTGCAATTAATGTCTTATATAAACATCATCAGTCGGATCTTCTTTGATCTTTTATCATTGATTATTCTTATATCTTTTGAAGTAATGTAATAATATATTATAATAAATGCGATTAAATATTTTGATGTAAAATAACAGGAGGACTTTTGAGTTATGATTTGTTGAATTTTAGGGCTGAGGTCTTCATTGAAGCCGAGTTCAAGCAAGCCTAGGAACCGGAAAATATCCTCGTAAATTGGCACAAACTCAAACTTCATTAATAATATTTCTGTTAAAACCTTCCTCCTAACAGCAATTGTAACTGTAATGAAAAGAGAAAATCGTGATGTAATTTCCTCTTCCATTAACGTTATAGAATAATTATATAAAGAGATGTGTAATATTTATTTAGAACACAATAGACACCAGATTGTTATGAATATAATTAATTGTCAAATCATTCGGCGACAATAAGTATCTTTCTAGTCAAATCCAAATGAGTTTTGTTGAAATTGTAACTTAGAATTTATTGTACAACTGCTAATTTCTTTGCTTAGTCCGTTGCTAAACATTCGTCGAGTGAACTCGCAATGCAAGTGGTTTAGGTGCCGGTAGTTTGATGGAAATTCGTAGGCGAGAGTGCCCAGTGAGACGAATTTCCAGTTCCGGCTAAACCAGAAAAAAACTCGACAAATGAATAGTGATCCGGTTGGATGCGTCACAGAAAAACTATGTGGAAATCAGCTTGCAGATTTTTCCAAATCTACTAAAATCAGCAAATTTCGAATTGTCCAGAATAGTTAGGCATTGAATAGGAACAATATAATTATATTACTTCAACATATGATGTCATATCATGCTCCGTTGTTGGCAATTATCAATTAATTCTTGGACTTCTTTTTCAAAGTTCTACAATGAAGAATTAGAGTTGAAGTTGCTTTTTAAATAATTGTGCGTTCGAATTTTTTAAGTTGGAAAGGTTAATAGAAATATTATTTGTATTTCTGCGATAGGGTGCATTCATAAATTATACCAGGTTCGAAATCGATGCACTTTAGTCAGCATTATCAAATCTGTCAACATCGAAATGGCAAATATCGCGACTTAGTTCATGAATCCGAATAACTGCAATTTGATGGTTGTTGTCCGATGAGATTGTAGTATTTGACGGAGAATGTCATTCTTATTGTCGCATGAATCAAGATGGATAACGAAAATGTCGCGAAACATAAATTCCAGATATCAAAATCGATGAATTTGACGTTATCTGCAGGTTACGACTGAATTTGCAAAGAAAGAACGAATAAATCCAACCATCTGATTGTTTGATTCATTATTGTTGAATGGATCAATAATAATTATTTTCATATATACATATAAAATATATGATAGTAGTACCTGGCTACTACAGTAACATTTCTACACAGAATAAACAGTTTTTGTTTTCCTTCCAGAAGCCTTCTATCAATGTTCTTCTCTTCCCAAAAATTAACCTTTTCTGGAAAGTTTTCAGTGCTCTTTCATGAAAAGGCGGTGAGTATTTAAAAAGTAATAACCCTTGTACTCAAATTTAACAGAAATTATTGACTACAAAAAAAAACAAAAAAAACTAAAAGTAGTCTGAGACGAAGGGGTAACAAAGGTGACTAACTTTAAACGAGTTCGATCTTCCATTAAAGTCATAGGGGTTGAATCTTTATCGTTAGAACCGTCTTTTATTTATTTGTATATGGAGAGAAGGAATAGTAATCGTCGTGAGGAATATCTTCAAATGTTGTGCTTGTGTGCTGTGTGTTGTTTGTGTTTGTATTCTTAGAGTGTCGTGTGTCGCCAATCATAATAGAGTGATTTTTGAAAATTGCCAAATTTGAATTATTCAGATTAAATTTATAATTAATTATAATTTCCGTGGTTCTCATTTTAAGAGACTCCGTCGACTGGAAGATCATTTAGAACTGGATATATTTGGGAAATAAATCAGAGTAAATAATCGAAATAAATCAGAGTAATTAGTTATGCTGTTCCACTACCGGGTATATACTCGCTCAGGCCCCCAAATGATCAATTCATATTGAAGAGAAAGAGGAAATAACGAGACAGGACAAGTTAAAAGGTGATTAACTAAGGGTACAGATTTATAAAAGAGATGTTTGGTTCATAAAGGCATTTGTGAGAGAAAGGTCGCTCTCAAAAACATTATGGTACAACGTATTAAGTGAAGTTATATAGTAGGAATACTTTCCTGATGCTAAAATTCAAACGGTCGTCTTTTCCGTACAGAGTTTACCAACCTGAGAGGAGCTGTTTGAAAAACATGTAAATATGTCACTGTTTGTGGCCTTAAACATTTAATGTGTCGACCGTGTGATTCATTTGTATGGACGCCTCTTCACCATTCGATAACCCCAGAGTCAGAGTCATACCGCCCAACAACAAATTGTTACTCATCATCTAGGTCACCGTCACCATCGGTTTCGGCTGTAACTACTGACTTTAGATTACCTTTGATGGACAAATATCTTTTTAGATATTGTAACTTTCAGTTTCAATAACTTGGTAATCTCATCGAAGATGGCGAAAGGTCATTGGGGAGAGATGAGAATGGGCATTATGCCTGCATATGAAGGTCTAATGTTACCGTCCATCGCGTTTCATGACGCCAATATGCAGATTGTAATTCCTTGGGAAAACTAATTTTTAGCTTCAATAATTGAATATTTATCGTATCTGTGTCTTTAGAAGACATTCACTGAGACCCCAAAGCTTTGCCTGAATGAAGGCACAGCATTTATGCGCCCAGAGCTTCATCTAACAGTCCTCGGACAATATCACATTCTATTGTAACGGTAGTGCGCGATTGCCGCCCATCGGAGCGCAGTCACTCAGCATTCCTTAAACATTGTCTCCTTCAATGTCCCGCCATCATTCACTACCTCAACTTCCACATTCATTCGCAAATGCCGCGATGTTTTCGAGAGGAAAATCTTCTTTGTCAACGCCGTTCTAATGCGACAATGTCAATGTGAAGCAAGGAGGATGTATTAAGACCGAACTTTATTCAACTAAAATATATAATAAGTATTATTTAAAAAAGAATTAATTAAAAAAACAAATTAATAAATTATTAATTAAAATTAAATTTATTTTTTATTTAAAATAATATTTTTCAACACTGGAGTCTGTTCGACCAGAGATCCCAGACGACCCACACCTTCAAACAAGGGTCCCTCACCACCACCTGACATTGGTACGTCAAAGGTGCTCCAATCTCTACTGGTATTTCTCGGAGAGAGGTCCGATCATTCAGTGAATGATGACAATGGTAATATAGCAATACCCCAAAGTAAATGGAGAGGTCGTCAACATTTCGTCAAATGTAAATTGTTTGTTGAGTCAATAATAAATATTTGCGAATTTCGAATTTGGACAATCAGAGCAAACAACAAGTGGACAAAGAAGTCGCCGGACCCCGTACAGACAGAAGAGGATGTGTCGTGGACTCGAGTGAGACTGGGCGGTGTGACGAGGGTGAGGACCAAGATCAAGCAAGATGTACTGGACGGTGACCATGATCGCACTGCTCTCTATCCCAGGCCAAGATTCCAGATGCCAATTGGCGCACTGTGAGCACAAAATGAAGAAGACATGCATAGCAAGCAATGGGGTACATGTCCTAACGATTGTGGCGGATCTCGAGTCTCATAATATCCATCCGAGAGTTCCGATGACGGAGGATAAATTCCGGTGTGTGAAGAAGAGGGGAAGTAAAAGGAAGACTGATGTCAGACATAACCAGAATGAAAGCACAACCCGAGGGGACCTTACAGTATCATAGGAAGAGAATAATTCAGACAAGAATAGAAACTAGACCCCGGTTAATGGTTTCGATACGGGTACATGTATTTCAATTATGGTAAGTGACTTGACTCTTTGGGGGTAGGACTGGATTGGGCTGACCACCTCCACCGACTCTTCTGTCACAAACAGTTTATAATCATAGACTCAAACGATGCTGGATTCTGTCCGACATTTGTGTGAGGCGCCTCTCCTGCCAAACAGTGAGCTCTCTGCAACTCTCCCACAAGTTTAGTAAATGTAATACGCAAGGGACCAAGGAGACTCGCCAAGAAGTCGTGTTGGTGCCCCCGTATTCCACGGGACAAAGTGCTTGCGTGAACCCAAACAGATACGTGAAGAACAACAGTGAGCGCAAATATATTTGTACATCATTCACCAAATACAAAGGTCTCTGCTGCTACGCCCACTGCTCGATAGGTTCTTTGGCACAGAACGCAAGGCCGCTGCGGCAGAGGGCGCCAGGCAGCGCCGCGATGTCTACCTTCTTCCCTGTTTCTGAGAAAGAAACTCGCTGGTCGTTTCTGAATGCTCTCTGGCTTTAAGATGCAGTGAGCTGGCCACTGGGCGGACGAATGTGCGCGACCCTGCGAGATTCTCCTTTCTTACCACATGAATCTTTCTTCTAAATTTGTTTTCAGACTCCTTAAGCATGCCTCCACCCATCTATACAGAAAGCAGACCGTCAATCCACTCACATTCAGTCCTAACTTACTCGACAGTTTGACGACGAAGATGCGCATTGCTTATAATCACTTTGGTTTGGTAGAGAGACACTGCTGTGACTGTTCTCCTGGGCTCCCCTCTTGTTCCACGTGCTGCCGGAATATCTACCGACAAAGGGTATATTTTCCTTATTCGTTCTTTGCCAGAACCACTCCCTCTCTCGGCTGTTGTCGAAGGGTAGTCTTACATCTGGTCCCTTCACGATCCTCCAATCAGTCTCCTTTCCAAATGAACCATGTTTCCAGGTCCTAAAAGGCAGCGTGTTGGGTTCTGATGGTCCTGGTTGGCACCCACGATTGCCATGAATATCACTGGAAATGGTGGCCGTGCTCTAAATAAATTAATCATCAAATAAATGAAATATAAAATAATGAATCATGAAAGATTGGTGTTACATAATTTATGAAGTAGCACGAGTCGACCGCGGCTGATGTGATGGAGAAGGAGCGAAACAGTAAGAGAGATTACCAGCGATAGAAGAACACGCCGCTACCGACGGGGTTACCTTCGCGGTCGAGAGGGTCATTGCCAACAGAACATGAGCGTCCCTTCCAGCATCAGAGATTTGTTCCTTAGCCAGTTTGTTTCACCTAAATTAGCAGCAATCTTTTGACAAGTTTTTTGATTCTTCTATGATTATTTTATTTGGTTCTTCTGTAATCACTGAAATAGGACATCGGTTGCGGGAAGGCGGTGCTAGATGATGGATCTGGAGGGCTGCGTACTGCCGCACCAGTTTCCAGGGATTAGATATGAAGGAAGTCTCTCGACGACCGAAAGATGGGTGTGACGACGACAATATTGCTGGAAAAAAGAGTCATCTGAAAGATAAACGAAAATAACTGGACTTACAATTAAGACTAAGGAGGTAATTTAACTTTATATTCATCCTCTGATGACAAATACGAATCAAGGCTCCTTGGCGGAACAATCGCGAATACACGCGACACATTTAACCGTCTCTCAGGGACCCCTCTGTATCACGTCACAATCGCGATAGTCCTTGGTTATCCCACAATTAATATGGGGTAAAGGAGAGATTATCCTGCTCCCGTCGACCTACGCTACCTAAGATGGCTAGAATCCATTCGAGCGATAGTTTATAAGTTCTTGCTGACCGCCTCTATCCGGTACAGGTGGCGCCAAACGATTCAGTTGCTCCATTTCCTTGTTTGTACTCAATCGACAACCGCGAACTTGTTCAGTTTCACATAGCAAACATTGAAAAATATATTTGATGATGACAAAGGTTAATAATGGAATGGCAAGAGTCAGACAAATGCAATACATAGATATGCCGGTTTGGCGTCAAGGGCGGATAGTGTACTGTGATGAGTGGGTGCAGCATTGACAACACCGAGAGGGACATTCTCAGCATCATGTGGCCAGGGGCGACCGAATATGTAGTGAACAAGCGCTGCCTCACGTTATCGTTGATGAGTCTCAACAGGTCTCAGCAGGTCTCGACAGGTCTCATCAGTGCGGCGTCACAGCCTCTGCTGTCACTGACATGACGTACTACAAGGAGAGCCCCTTGAAATAGTTTACACTTCCATTATTTATCCAATTCATCTCACTCGGAATAGGTTCAAAGAACACAACCAAATAGAGAGAAAATGTACAAAAATCGTAAAAAATTGCCATAAAGTCACTGAGGCCAAGAGCGATCGGTAAAGGTGGTACCCCATGCTTTACTAATAGGTGTAGATAAAATTACCTTTACGAAAACTATTATTTAAGGATAACCCCGCTGTAAACCCTAACTAGTGACACAAATACCCCTATCGCCGGCTTCTGTTGAACATGAGGGCGCGATGGTCCATACCCTGATCAGATGTTTTGTGGCTCAATATTTAACAACTGCTTTGCCTCAGAACAGCTCTGAAACTATTGTAATAGAAGAGAAAGATTATCCTGTAAAATCGCAGTTGGATGCCACATTACCTCCTTCAATGGCAGACCTTGGCCGACCTACGCCGTCGCATACGTGGCCCGATAAGCAACACCATCCCAAAGGCAATGGTGCCCATTCAGTACAGTAGAGCCTCGACCCAGGACCTCCTCGTCCTTATTTGGGCCGCAAATGTCGCGACTGATTCATACGTGCAACACATTCGTGTCCATACAAACAAATAACAAGGCCGCCCCAATCCTTCAATTATTTTACTAAATTTGCAATTATTATTTCGTATTTTATTAAATTTAATTTTACAAAATTTAATTTTACAAATATTTTTTATAATAAAAAACGAAATTTTTCAATTATAAAATATAATTTTTGAGACGATATATTTCGATGGATCAACCGTTATCGTTGCGTCACTGATTTATTGCTTGATCCCCCCTATGAATATCATACAAAATGTGTTTAGGCAAGCGATCGCATGAACTAATTCCAGTCGATGATTCTCAATAAGCTGGTTGAGACGTTTGCTTGAGCATTGATTTTAGGTCCATATGACCTAGTGTGCTTTCACACGACACTCTCAATAACTATCAAGATGATCACACAGAACCAATCTTGAAATTATCAATTTGACACTTTTTCCTATGCTCACATCGATATTACTCTCGCGCTCTCTATTATCAACCATATTCTTCAATGTGTTTACCTAGAGGACAGAGGGTGGCCTCTTTCAATGAGTCCTTACCATCGCACCAATCGGATTTAATAAACAATAAATATCAGAATTTAGTATTAAATGAGGTGCAACAGATTTAATATTGGGTTGGTCAAAAAGTCATTGCGTTTTTTACTAAAATATTTATTATCAAAAATGACATGGATGCACAAATATTTTTCCACGATATACTGTCCATTATTTTCAATCACTTTCTTCCACCTTTCCGGTAGCTTCATTATTCCTGATTCATAAAAACCTTTGCCTTTGTCAGCAAAAAAGCCGTCTAGGAACGATTTGATGCCATCATCACTGGCGAATGTTTTTCTGTTTAATGAATTCTGCAGTGATCTAAATAAGTAAAAATCCGATGGGGCCAAGTCTGGAGAATACGGTGGGTGCGGCAAAACCTCCCAACCCAGTGATAAGAGTTTCTGGCGAGTGGTCAAACTTGTATGCGGTCTTGCGTTATCATGCTGAATTACAACTCCTTTTCGATTTGCCAATTCAGGACGTTCCTGTTGAATTGAATAAGCCAATTTCTCCAGCTGACCACAATATCTGTCTGAATTGATGGTTTCATTCCTCGAAAGGAGTTCAAAAACACAAATCTTTTAAAATCCCACCAGACGGAAAGCATAACCTTCTTTTGGTGAATTTCTGCTTTTGGGATCGTTTTGGCAGGCTCACTACGTTCTGTCCATGATCGTCGGCGTTCCACATTGTTGTAAACAATCCCTTTTTCGTCACCCGTAATCAAGCGCTTCAAAAATGTATCACTTGTTCTCGCTTCAAAAGGGAATCGCAAATGTCTATACGTTTCACCAAATGAATTTCTTTCAGTTCATGTGGTAACCACATATCGAGTTTACTGACCAATCCAAGTTTCTTTAAATGACTTCCAACACTTGATTTTGATATTTCCAGAGTCTCTGCAACTTCTCTTGTCGTCATATGTGGATTAGATTTGATCAGTGCTGTTATTTTGTCGCCATCAACTGCAACTGGTCGACCGGAGCGTGGTGCATCTTTCACATGAAATTTTTCAGAACGAAATTTAGAAAACCAGTATTGACACTGTCGAAGTTTTAAGGAGTCACTACCATATTCAAAACATATCTTCTTATGAGCTTGCACAGCGGTTTTCCCTTTGCGAAAATAATGCAACAAAACATGACGAATGTGCTCATTTTGATTCTCCATTTACAATTGACGGTAAAGTAATAAATTAAAACAAAATCAATTAATATTTTGTATAAACACAGTCTGAAAATTGAGGTTTCAGAATATATAATTGAATTTAAATTTTATCACATCGTTTTATATTTTCAAGCTTTTTATTAGGGCGTACTCAAAAACGCAATGACTTTTTGGCCAACCCAATACTTATGAGTAATATTCTCGAAGGGTGTTTATTGTATGTTGTGTTAGGATAGTGTTTCACAAATTATTATTATTTCAAAATAATATTAAATTAGTATTTTGTAATCAATAAATATATAATAATATTTAAATAGTGGATTGTAAAGTAAAGATATATTTAATCATAGATAATGTTTTTAAAATGAATTAAAATAATTTAAAAATATTTTAGTAAGGAATTGTATTAGGTCGTCAAGTATGAAATTAGTAGAACTAAAGTCAAACTTTATCGATAATTTACCGATACAAATTTTTATTTCATTCATCAAAGTATGCACCCATATTATTGACACTGTTTTGCCATTTGAGTGGTCGCTTTTTGAGGCCATTTGAATAAAAATTTGGTAGGAATCTATAAATTCCTGGAAGGTCATTTTTACGGAATCTTTGGAATTGAATCCTTTCCTTTCAAAAGGATGTTCAAATTGAGGAAAAATGGTGGTCATTTGGGGCTAGGTTTAATGAGTATAGAGGATGATGCAGAAGTTCTAACTCAAGTTCCTGTAGTTTTGTCACTGTCTTAAGTGCAGTATGTGGTTTTGTATTGTCGTGAAGCAAAATGGTAGTCAACCTGTTTAATAAACGCGACTCTTTTTTGAGTTTCTACATTATATCTTTTGATTTGTGGCTGTAGATTCTAAAGTGTAGACATCTGCTCTGATTGATGAACCAAGTTTCATGAAGTCATAATGGATTTTTCCAGGAGCAGACCACTAAACACTCCCCATCAGCTTCTTTTGATGAAAGTTATGCTTCTGGTGCTTCATTCATGTCCACCCAACTTGCTGAACGTTTTAGATTACGATATTGGATCCACTGCTCATCACAAGTGACGATTTGATTCAAAAACTGATCACATTTATAACGAGAAAGCATTATCAAGCAAGCATACAAATCCTTTTGTTTCTGCTTTTCATTCAACTCGTGGAGAATCCACTTATTCAACGTTTTCAATCTATCAATTTGAGCAAGTGACTCAATATTGTTTTCTTTGTAACACCAAACGTTAGCGAATAATCATGAGCACTGTGTGGTAGATCAGACTCCACAGTTACCTTTTTAATTTGTGATAATTTGTCCAAAAGTTCTAAAGTTCAATATTGTGTAACTTCGAGCTTATTTTATGGTTTAATAAATATTAATTTTTCATTAAAATACACCGAATATTTATATTTGGCATATTTATGCGCACATAAAAACCAGTTATTGTATAAACAGTATTTGATGCTAGTTCCATAGAGCTTACATGTTATATAGATTGAAATGGTCGCCTTAATGAGCAGAGCCCGAATATAAGAATGAACGGTCGCAGAAGCATTGGGACACCCTGTACCTATCAGAGATGAAGGACACCATCAACTGTCAATGGATAAAAAAAATAATTCTCCTTATAAATATATCTTACAATTATAAGTACTAATTATGCACAATTAAGAATGATATCAATGTATGAACGCGTTTCCTCAACTCAGATCTTGCTGGACGAGACGGTTGAGTTAGTCCACATAAGGAATGTGGATTAAAGTTTCCTAAGTGAACCTAGTTGGGCGTGAATTGTTAATAGCCACATGAATAAAAAGATCTTTTTATATTACCACGTTTTATCGTTTATTGATTACTTTATTGTTACTGTTTTTATGTATGGGTAAATTTTCGCAATCGGTTATTTGTTCTGAATATTGGCAGAGCTGATTGGAAATTGGATGACACAACTGCCAATAACGGCCGCTAATATTGCCAAATTCAAACTGATTTTTTCTCGCTCTAATTTTTTTTATTTTTTTCTACTTATTTCTTCCACTCAGACATAAACTAAACATCTTCTTTATTTCAACGCCTCTCTTTCCATTTTTAATTTCACTTTATTAACATATTTGAGTTCACTAGAATCACTTGAATCAGTAAAATTTTAAAAAATTGTTGTTTCCATAATAAATTTTCGAAAATACTCAAAGTAAACAAACCTCTAAATTAAAGATAAACTATAACTGTCTATGTTGCTCGAATATTGTATTGTCATGCAGTTCTGAGCGGTGTTCAAAATTTCAAAACTCGAGCTACAAAAGAATATACTTTAAAATCGATCGCCAAATTCCACCGGAACAGACAACAACTCGGCGAGTATATAATAACATGGTCAAAATATTACTTGCTCATAGTGTAATATGAACGAATATACGAGTTGTTGAATAAGGAGTGTCTATGTTGCTAGAATTAGATCCCGACGTCCTTTCTTGAAACTGTGTTCATGCATTAATTAGTATTAAAATGTTGAAGTTATCAAAAATACGGGAAAATAATTCGGATATTTTCCTGGCGAGGTCTGTCTAGACAAGGGGAGCAAGAACTATATTACAAATTTAATTGGAATTGGAAACATGAATTACCAAATGAATGTCGCATTTTGATGATAGTTAATTAATATCAACAACAAAGTCGTCTCACCGCAGGCGGTAGCTGAAAACTGGGGTATCCGCAGAACCTAAATCTGTCAAACTGCGCTGTCCTTAAATTCAACTGTTGTTGGTTGACCGAGTTCTACATTGATATGTTACGAAAAAGTGAAGGATAGATGACAGACAATCCGAAAGATCTCACCTGGAAATTAAATCCAAAATTATTCACGTCTGTACTGGCCGTGTCGTCCAGCAATCCGAATGTGAATTCCTCGCCGGTTATATCGATTTGATCCCACTCGATATCTTGATTCTCTACCTCGATATTCTCCGCATCGTTACCTTGAAATACATCTGTCTCGATGTTCACTATATTGATCCGCGAAGTCGAAGGAGAAGAGACAAATGGAAAGATTTGTTGGAGCTCAACATCATATAGTGGGTCTCTATTGCTCTCAATCTGCTTCATATTTGATGCTGAAAGTGTGATGTTAGTTATGTTCGGCATCGAAGTTGCTCTTGTGCACTGGAAGCACAAATCGAGAGCAAGATCGAAATCAAGGTCGACATCAACAATGTCGATATTACTGAGATCCATGTTATTCTGGTCGATCTCTCGAGGATAAAATCGTTTAGGTCTATACGGCGATCGGCGGCAGCAAGAGTTACTCAGATAATCAAATACGGTATCTGCAGTCAGAAATGCGGCTTTATTGGTGCAATCCAGACTTGGCAACTTGAGAACACCGATCTCGATGGCTTGCCAAAATCCAAGAACATCAGTAAAAAGTACGAGGTGCTTTTGTTTCGGGTGCCATAATATTCCGGAGATACTGGCTTGTCGTGGGCTCCTGAAACTACGGCAAATATTATCAAATATACAGCTCATTTTAAATTCATATAAGTCGTGTATATTAGGTTGGTCGAAAAATAATGGCTGTTTTGGGACACAAACTTCAAAGACGTGCAAATTCACAGAAACAAAAGTTTATTAATCAAAGTATGAACCGTTGGCATCAATACATTTTTGCCAACGAGAAACAAGTTGTTTCATTCCATCAGCATAAAATGCATCGGTTCTCGAAGCGACGAATTCTTGGAGCATTTTGAGCATCATTTTGGTTTTTGGAAATTATTTCACGTAGGAAGTTGTACAAATGCCTGAAAAAGTAGAAGTCCGTTGGTGAGAGGTCTGGTGAATATGGTGGATGAAGCAGGGTTTCATAGCCCAACTCATTAAGCTTTTGAAGAGTCACTTTTGAAATATGAGGTCTAGCGTTATCATGAAGAAGGATGGGACTTTTTCGATGGACCAATCCCGGACAAAGGGTTTCAATTGTTTATGCATTTCATCAATTTCATGACAGTACCTCTCCGCTGTGATTGTTTCACCTGGATTCAAGAAACTATAGTGGATGATGCCAGCAGCACACCACCAAACTGTCACCATAACCTTACGGGGTGTTAGTTTCGGTTTTGGAAAGTGTTTCGGTACTTCATCTTTGTCCAACCACTGTACAGATTGACGTCGGTTATCACACAGGATCCATTTATCATCACGGGTAACAATACGATCAAGAAATGGATCGTTTTTATTGCGAAGATGATTGGCAGAACAAATTTCATAGCGTCGGTTCTTTTGATTTTCATTCAAATCATGTGGAACCCATTT
>MQRK01250790.1:77909-91307 GCA_001938485.1 Girardia tigrina
TACTTTGAAAATCCGAAAACCTCTTTTCAAAATCTTCTTCCAACATCTTTAATTGTTTCTCAAATTTGTCAAATTTTAATTCTGGATGTTCAAGCAAAAGAGTCTTACAACTTGAAAAATTTGATAAATTTTATTTTTTTATTTGTATTTGCCACAGGGATATCTTATGCTGGAATGTATTTATTTGGTCATACAATGAAGTTATGAGCAAGTTTCTACCTTGAAGATTAATATTGATTTGACTGAAATGCCCAGTAATGTCAACTGAGAAAGCCAAATCCTGTATCCAATTAACATCTTTCAGTTCAGAGCAGTCATAACCTTTAATTTCTAAAAAAAAGTACGATTTCGTACAACAGTTGTAAAAATCTTCTTAAAACTTTATGACTTGAAAGCCAACGAACTTCAGTATAATATGGCAAATCTTCGTATTCAGATTCCACGTCATTCAGCAATGAAATAAATTCCCGATGGTTTAATCTGCGTGCTCGAATAAAATTAACAACTTTAGCAACTGTTTTAAATACATTATCAATTTTAATTACTTTTGAGCATAAGACTTGCTGGTGGATAATACAATGGAAGTGTTGAACAGATTTATTATGAGGGGTTTTAACATAAGCTTTTAGTCTACCAACGACACCACGTGTAACTCCAGTCATAGAAGGGGCCCCATCAGTTGCCAAAGATACCAAGTTATTCATTGGAAGATTATATTTTTTAATAGCAATCATAAGTGCATCGAAAATATCATCTCCAGTTGTTGTGCCATGCATTGGAATTACTTCTAATAGCTCTTCAGTTATTGTCATATTCCGATCACATCCTCGAATAAAAACGGCTAACTGTGATATATCTGTTAAATCAGTACTCTCATCGATTGCAATTGAAAACACTTCAAAATTTAATGCCACTGAGCGAAGTTGGTCTCTTAAATTTGAAGCAATGTCAGTGATTCTATTCGCAACTGTATTTCGGGATAAACTAATGCTTTTAAATTTATTTATCATATGGGGGCATAACTATTCAGCTGCTATTATTAAACATTCACTGATGAAATCGCCTTCCATAAATGATTTTGATTTTTTTGCAATTGCATGCGATAACCGATAACTAACTGTTACGTCGGCCACATTTTCTGCAACTGGTTTAGTGAAAATGCTTTGTTGTTTACGAAGAACTGCTTTTAATGCGATCAACTTTTCCTCACGCATTTTTCCAACGATATTTTTATATTCTTCATTATGGAAGGTATTGTGATGCCTTTTGATATTATATTCCTTGCACACCAAAATAGTTTGTCGACATATCAAGCAGAAAATTTTACCTTTTTCTTGAATGAAAAAATATTTAATTTCCCATTTTTCTTGAAAGCAACGATGTTCACTTTCAATCGATCGTTTTTTACTCGTACTTGGCTTCATCTACAAATTGAAGGGCTTTGATATTGTAATATTAAAGAAAAATGCATATTCTGTCTTAAGAAAAAAAATACTAATAAAACTTACCGGATTAAAATTTATATTTATGAAAAAAGCTGTTCAAATTAGACCTAATAAAATTCGAAAAAATAAAAAAAAACAATAATATTTAAACAAATTTCCTATTATTTAAATTTAATAATTGTTGATCTGAAAAATAAATAGAAATGCACTCGTATAAATTTTCACGAAGACTTGTTTTTATTTTTTCAATAAATTTGATTTTTAAAATAGATTTTTTTTAGAAAATTTTAAAAATTTGTTAAAATTTTAAAACCATTGCGGGCCGCGAGTTTGACATGCCTGGTCTACATGAACGGTGATTTCACCATCAGGCGAAACAGGGTGGTAATCTCTTACGACGACTGGAACAAGATGTGCAACTTTTTGCACCCGACGGAGGACTACACGATTCACCGGAGTAACATGCCGGACTGCAATCTAGTTTATGTTCAGACAGAACTTGGAACTCATTTGGGGATACTGGTGGCCGGTTACAGGAGCCGTCAATATTTATTGAAGGACCAAGATGTTATAGTATGGTGGGGGTGTCCTGAGGTCACAAATGAAAAACTAGAAAGTGATGTGCCCGGCATACAGTCGATCAAGCCTCAATACAAGAATTGCCGCAAAATCGTGAACGTTTTAGAGGGGGCTATAGGGTCATTCAGCAAAAGAATGCCCAGAGCATTTGCCCAATCAGTCAGAGAACTAATCACGGGTCCACAATATTGTGAGTCGTTGGTCAGTTTGCAGTGACGCACAACTTGAAACTATTTTAGTGAATGAATACGGGATGACGGTAACGGCAATGTTCGATACGGTGTGTTTGAAGACAAAATTGGATCGCGTCGAAGAAACAGTTCTATTAATAGATGGTTCAGTGGTATGTGTCAGGTTTATTAGGACCCAGCCAATTGAGTGGTATGGTAAGTTGATTTCGTGCCGTGTTTTAGGATTACTGGAAGTAACTGGATCAAGTTCAAGGTACTTCTGAGTTTGGACGTATTCAGTCAGCTCGCTAAAGTGTGGATGTCTGGCGTTGGTTGCGTCGCAAAGTTTGGAAGAATAGAGTATTAAGCGGTAGTGATTATTATGGAGAAATTAACTCGTTCGCGGATTAAGGACGCATATTTTTCAGCTGTGTTCGACGGCCGCTCGTGGACAGCGGCATGGAAGTGGAAGCGCGATGAAGCAATTTCGGAGACGCTTCGCGTCGGCGAAGCAACACAAACATGGAGTGAACCAGCAATTATCGAAGTGGAAGTGCAAGGGATAGTTTATTCCGTTGGAGAGCTAGTCAGTCACCATTCTATCATTCATGACAGTAGTGGAAGCGGCAAAAGGTACGACCGGTGGTGAAATACCGAATTTTAAATGAACTTATATAGAGAACTATTTTAGAACTTTTTAGAGAGCCTAGTTTGCACAGAAAAGCTCCGTAAGTGGCGAAGAATGGGTAAGTCCCTCGAAATAATCGACTCCGATGGTCAAAATTTGCCAATTCGATTTAGCGAGTTTTGATATCAAAAACATCATTCAATTTTTGTATAAGAATTTTAAAGTTGTAAATTGAAAGACGTTTGGAAAAAATAAGAACATGACTGTAAATTAGATGTTGATCGTGATTTGAGACTTTAGAGGAAATTAATGTCACTGTTGTAAAAAAATTGGTCTCAAAGAAAATTCGACAAAGTAAAATTTGAAATTTTCATAATCTATTTTTTTGCTTTTTGAAAATCCCAATTATGTTCGAATATGAGTGTTAAAAGCAAAGAAATGTACCATCAGAAAGATAACTTTATCGAAAATCCGAAAATCGACAGCTGTTATTGACACTTGGTTGGCCGCATAAAGCGGATCAGTGTTGTTCTGATGATATTGCATTTGGTGAAGACCGATGCATATTTGGGCTTCTGTAGGAGACATCATTTTATTGCTCCGTTATTACACAAAATTTATTCTAGAATATAAGAAATCCCCAAGAAAAATTAGACGTGGAGAATAAGCTACAAGAAAATCACAATAAATTCCATAAGAAATGATTTATGGTTACAACAGAGAAGAAACTGAGTGAGTAGAACAAGCGTTGTGTGAGATGGGTTAAGATGTCCCAAAAATTGCCGAGAATTCGTTTATGAAACTAGTAAGTTTTGTGTTAATTTTACAGTAACTTCGTATAAAGCAGTTATGAACTTTCTTTCTCGGAAATCAGAATTGTTTGAAATCTCGATGTTTGACTATTTCAGGGGGTCTCCGATGAAGTCCTACCCCACGGTAAGAGAAATTATATCTTTATTTTCTCGTGACCTAGAGACACTTCGCCGACCACCGGTCCCGCGCACGAAACTGCGCACACTCTGTGAACAAAAATCATGGTTAATGTATACTTCTTGTTATTAGTAATACGAGATTTCTTGGATCGCATCTCCTATGAACATAGATCGACATTTTCAATTCCCAAAAATCAAGCACAGAATAAGTGGAACCCCTGGGTCACCAAACGTACTGCTTACCTAAACAAATTTCAGCTGATTTACTGTAAACATCTACATACATATTAAAATTCCTTAAGTCAAAAATGGGTTTTATCTTAGACTTATTAGCTTGTACAATTCCGTAAATTGATATTGAACCCATCAATTTACCCAGTTTTTCTCTTTATAATCAATTCAAAGCGGGATCCAGGGGACAAGCCTTGGGGGGGGGGGTAATTTTTTCATAAGTAAAATTATCAAAATTATAGGAGTCCGATTAAAGTATTTTAATATCAAAGTACATGTAAAAAGAACCAAATTCCTGTTCGGAATACTTATTATTATCCTGGGATAATAGGCGAGCTCTCCGAGCTAGAGTCATTCATTGGAGTGCATTAGTCGCATCTTATATCTACCCGTACTACTGGCGAATCTGCCGCAACCGTTTCAGAAGCAATAGTCGCTGCGTTTGACGTCAAGGGGTTCTACTTTCAAGTGTTGTGTTTGCTCCATGTCAGAGTACAACACTTGACATTGAAGACTATACACATACGTCTCAGATTTTTTGTTGTCATCTCTGAGAGCTTTAATATTTTAAGTATTGTTTTGTTTTCACTCGGCCACTTTGCTTTGTGAATTTTAGTTTTGCATACAAACGACAGAACTGAGAGGAGATTCAGTGCATGGGCGTTTTAGAAATTAACACCGACTCCGTATTGGTGTTGATCTTTAAACCGATTTCAAGGTCGTTCGTAGTGAATCTTGCTCAAAACCAAATAGAATCGAGATATTTAATTGAGTTGCTAATCTTTGTCCACTACAATTTGTATCCGTTCTCTCTATCGCCTTAATTTAACCACTCTATGCAATCAGAGAGTGGCCAGTCTCTATTTGTTTTGTTTTGCTTATTTTAAAGAAATATAAATACTTACTTTCAGATAATATCTTATTTGTAATTATTCAACACGAATGCCCAATGGTATACAAAACAATTAATGATCTCTTATCACAATGTAATATCCGTGAAATAAACTTTCAAAATTGATTTAAGTCATATACATGGTACTTACCTCGCTTTTAGTTTTTGTTTTATAGTGAAAAACCCCTTAAAAGCTTATACAGGAAAATAAAATAAGTTTGCTCTATCAATAACATTATGCACAGTGGCTAATCAAAATTCTTACATTAATTTATTAATTTATCAAACACTTTATGATATTCAACTGTCTTTAGTTCGACAAAAATTGAACATAGACATACGGTCTTTGTTTTTGTTTAAATAACCGAAAAAAATGTCTATTATCGTAATCGAATATCTCACGAGTACAAGCTACTGATACATGTTTTTGTTTTGCTGATTCTGTACAAATATATCTTTTTATGATCGTTCGATTTATTTATCTTTTCGTAAATAAATTATCGTCGGATTTTATTGGATTTGTTGTCTATCCCCATTCGTTGAACTTTATTTAGTTCTCAACCTGAATTGAGGTCTCTAATGACTCTTCCAGCTGTGTGATCAGACGGGCGTGATGGCAGCCTAGATGAAACTTATCGTGAGTCATCCGAATCTGCTAATTACTGTTCTTCGCGAGTCCTCTTTCCGTTGATTAATACTGAGAGCGGTGTTCGCCAAGGATATCACTCTGGGCATATATTGGGCATATCCATCCTGCGAGCGGCGCAATTCCCTTTTCTGGACATCAACTCTATAAAGGTGTCAAATGGAAGCCGAGCAATTCAAACCCGAACCTATATGATAAAGCCACACGCTGTGGTAATACGTATACAATGTTTCACCCACTTCGTTGAAATAACCATAAAAGAAAAAGTTCTTAGATTTAAGTCTATTTTCGAAAAATGCAAAAATATGTAAGACATTCCAATTAAAGAAATTTTATTTTTTGTGCACTGTGTATAAAGAAATATACCTTGGTGTAAAATAACATTTAATTTCTTACAACTTTTGTATAAAAGTTTTTTTCTATGAACTTTATTTTTCGAAATATTTAGCCATCCCCTTACTTTTGGATCACTATGTATAAAATATGATATTTCTAAACAGCATTTATTAAGTAATGTCTAAAAATTAAATAAATTATATCAGTTGCATTTCAAAAAACTACATTTTTGGCCAAAACGTTTTTTCTACACTGATTATTTTTACCAAAAAGTTTGGTAACGTCGTTGCCATGTTCTTAGGCTGTATGTCAAATTTTATTGTTTTATGATAAATACGTTTTGGGATAATTGACCAACAGACAGAATGTTGTGAGCTTTTACTTAAGAAAGAGTAAGCGTTCGGTAAGAAATATTGCTGTTTTTTCTTATAATGACTCTAGACAAAATAAGTTCCGTAGAATATGGCATTATAGCTCATTAGATTATTGAACTCTTGAGAAAGTAAATAATTAAACAACGAAACGTTTAGAACCGATAAAATATCTTTCTAAAGCCCTCAATCCCGCTGCAATGTTTTATGTTTAAATTTAGAATTCCAGTGTGGGGGGGGGGTTAATTTGAATGCAGAAAACAAGAATTTTAATTCACAAAAAACGGATTTTAATGCAAAAAGTATACAACAAAAATGTTTATAAATCACCAAAATCTCCGTCAGTCAAATGATCAAATGGGTTCTGCTGATCTTGAGCCTCTTGTGTCATTGCGTATAACTCAGGTAGGTTTACAAGCCATGACGGATCCAGTTGGGGGAGGTAATTACCAACTTTACCCCCACCCCATTATGGATTCGCCCTTGACTGAAATACATTTTTTCTTCAAACCATCTAAAATATTTAATATAGCTGCAACTTTAGCTTTTAATCTTAAAAACTGACTGTCGATTTTGAGGAAAAAGCATTTTTTCATTTTCTCCATTCCATTTTATTACCCGTTTTCTTCAAACTCAATCTCAACATTGTTCTTTTCTGTACAACTCCAAAGTTGGATCCATTTCAATGAAACTTACTCTCTTAACCCCACACCAACTTGCTTCTCGGTTCATTGAACTCGAGAATGTCATAATTAATTATCACACAACCAAATTTGCATATGATATTCATTTTGATCAATGCTTCGAAACCATACGTTACATGTTCCATAACCAGAAATTCAGTTTTTATAGTCCTTTCATTTATAGTAAGCCCACCTCACTAGAACCCTCTTTAACATCTTCCCCGTCCGCAAGAACAATTCGCCGTTTTTACGTTTTGTAAACCATATGAGTCCCACTTTCAATCAATCAGTTATTTTGTATTATATTAAAAAAATATTTAAAGAAAAAATTTCGTCAATTTAAATTATGCTAATTATTGTTAAAGAAAAAAATTGTCAAAAGATTATCGATTCTTGTTTCAAAGTCAAGTTTCGGATGTTCTACATCAACGAAGTGGGTCCTTATTTCGAGTAATCGATGAATGCATTCGTATTACCCCAGGGTGTGGCTTTATCAGCAATTATAACTTTATCTGCATAGCTTTTAAAAATGACTCAAATTTGGCTCTCATGCAGTTGTAGCTACTCCAAATCTCGAGACTGCAACCCCATCGAAAATATATGGACTATTTTGAAAAAGAGTCGCATTAAGACGTCCTACATCAATTGCAGAGCTAAAAGAAGCTATCAAGTGTGTCTGGGATACAGAGTAACGGATGAACTCTGTAAGGCATGCGTGAACTCCATGCCTAAGCGTCTTGAAGCCATCATACAGGCCCATGGCGGGCCAACAAAAATTGATTTATTCTGTTTTTTTATGTTACTTTGACTTCTCAAATACATACAGTTTGTAAAAATGAATTGTTATAATAACATGTTATAAATATATTGTGTTCTGCAAAAAAAGCTAAAAAAAATTAGGGTGGTCTTAAACTTACGTTAAGCACTGTATTTGCATATTTTGTTGATAGTTGGATTCAGACCATCTCTGATGGTAAATTCTCAAGCACACACAACATAACCCATGTATTGTATCCGCGCAAGTGTAGCGCCTCTTCAAGTAATTTTAACTTGATGTTCACTATTGCCGATATTTTCAATCCTATTTTGACTATGCAATTTTTATTGTACTTAAGTTATTCTTGTAATTTTGTTTGAATTGTAATAAACTTTGACGCATTGTCGTGACAGTACACATCCATTGATATCTGGGGAATCTTCAAGTACATTTGTCAGCAACATCTCTTAACTGCTGTTCTCTATTTCCTTTTGGTAATGGCTTTTTTGTTCTTCGTCGTCATAATGAATATTGATTCCTAAATAAGTAACTCCGTCGGTAGCAAGCGTCCATTTTGTAAATATGAATTTATCTTTTAAATATTTTACGACATCACATACAAAAAGTCACATTTCGGAATCTGCATGCATAAAAATAATTTCCAAAATGTTTGCACTAACAAAAAATGTCACAGTCGGAGTCGTTGCCGATTTTCGCGTCCCCATTCCGACTCCTTCACAAATTCTTAACTCCTACTATGAGTCCGGAGCTCAGATGGTGTGATGAGGCCATCGGTTGATAAAAATATGAGCATGCCACACTCATTCAAATGAGTATATCACCAACCTTGTTGTTTGTTAAAGGTTATTAAAAGCATGTATTAGTACAACGATTTTCAATGAATGGTTCATAAATTCGTTTGTTCTAAGATGAGCCTGAAGGTTTGCTCGACACAGTGCGCAATGTACATGTATGTATTTATAGAATGTTTAGATATTGCGAAAATAACTTCACATTACTTCTGTCAAGTTATTTATTGTTTGTTGCCAAATGGACAGTCACTGATTACGATCCATCCACAGCTGTCCAGGTAATTGGTTGACATCTCTTTTCAGTTTCGAAAAGAGATCCTGGGGGCAGTCAAAAAAGGGAATTAATGGTCAGTTAATCATTGTGTGATTCGACCAGGTACTCATGTGGAATTGTCCTGGATTTGATATTGCATTTTCTAGTTTTCTTCCAGAGAGGGTTGTCTTTATCAGGTCTGTCCACCGCCTTGCTGAGAAGGAAAATTAGTTATCTAAGAGAAACCTAATTTCAAGTCTGTCACAAAAGCATGTCTTCCTTCCATTTCTACACTCCAATCGGTTATTTAATTTTAGATTCTTGTTTGTAGCACGGACTCTGTAATCGATTGTCCAAATTTTTCACTAACCGAAAGCGTCTGTATAATTTATTTGAATTATATTAGTGTTATCATTAGTTATACTTACAATAGGCATACGGCAAAAACATAAATGTTTCAATATCATTCCGACCACGAAATGATTTATCGGTTCCCAGTTGCCTTTGTTGAGCTCGAATGAAACTTTAAATGACACAGTCACTAATTTGTTGAATTATCCGCGGCTCTCTATGTTTATTAATTTACTTAGTTCGATGAAGTTAATTGTTTTGACTTCTCTCGTTCCCCATCTGATGTTCGAGGGCGCACTACGGTTACATCCTTTTCGCCCTTACAATCATTTACACTTTCATTAAATGAAAGCAGAAAAAGTTCGAACTTTACAATGAACCCTACACAACAATATTTATTACATTTATTCAAATACACACTCAATTTCCATTTGGTGATCCATGACAATCGTTAAGTCTTCTTTTATTATTTTTCGCTGCTTCCTGTTTTGTCTCAGATATTTCTACCCACGAAGTTGCTCAAACACCAGTGAATGTTACACTCGACAGTTCCACTTGCCTGCTTGTGCACCAGCTGAGGCTGTGTCTCTCCTGGTTGCTGTCAATTATTCTAAGTAAGTGTTCCAGCTATCTGACCTTCTCAGTCTGATAGCAGAGACGGAGTATGGTGTTACGTTCAACTGGGGAGATCAAATTCACCAACATAAAGTAGATCAGAAGACACATCTGCGAGTCTTAAATAAAATTTAGATGCTACTAAATGTCCTAGTTTCCGCGAATTCTGAGATAAAAAGATACAATTACAGCTACAAATACGTGTTGGCAAATACCTAATTCTTATATAATTATCTATATATATAACAATTATTTCAATATTTTTAATTTATCTACTTACATATATTTTTATTAATTTTAAAATCATTGTGAGGAATGTTTTGAATTGTGTGTTGATATTGTGCATGTAGAATGTTGATTCGGATTGTGCCTCTCCTGCACAGATGGATGATTGATATTTTCTTTGATTCTTACTAATTAAAAATAATTTAATTTAATTTTAAAGTAAAAAGATTTAAAATAACTTTTGAATATATTATTTATTTTTTAATGTAATTTAAAATTTTAATATATTAATTTAATATGTTGTTTTTTAAAAAATGTTTAGATTTAATTTCAACCAATTACATTCTTTATAATTAATAATTTTTATTAACAGATTTTCATTTATTGAAAATAATTGGTTTGAACTCAGAAATATAAATATAAATATTGATCAAGAGAGATTCCAAATAGCGAATGCGCTTGTGATATTAATAAATTTTGTAAACCTCATATTGATGTTGTTAATAATCATATTTTTCAAATTTTGAAAGATATTTTTTAATTTTATATTTTTTTAAATAAATAATTAAATCATAATGGTAGTATAAACAGTATTTGTATTGCCCGTATATGATATGGCTTAACCCGAATGGGACGACCGTCCTTTTAAAAGAACACTGCTCAAATATTTTTTTACATCAATTTGACGACTCAGCAACAGGCGACATTAAGTGCAATAGTCTTTTTTAAAAGGACACCCTATTACAAAAAGACCGTATGAAACAAAAAATATTTTTTAATGTAGAACAAGTAATTTAGATATAATAAACCAGAACTAATATCAAAAATTCATTTTTTCTAAAGGAAATAGTTTCGGCCCCATTAGGGTTAAGTATTAAGTTATAATTTAAATGTTATTTTAAAGAGTTGCACTTGACTAAGTAATGTATTGTACGCTCCATTTTCAGGAAATCGGCAATTATAAAATCCGGTTATTATATTTTTTCTGGCAAAAGGCGCTTTATTATATCCTGAAGTTACTGTATTTTAAAATAATAAATTTCGGTCTTTTGGGAATTCGGTCATTTGACGAAGACCCGTCATAGGGAAATCAATAACACAAATCTCGAAGGCGTGCATCGTTCACATACAATAATAATCTGTACCCAATCATCTGAATTAATTTGACATTTACATTTGTGTTCAAAATATGTATTATTTAAGAAATATTAATTTGAGTGAAAATGTTAATTTAAACGCCGTGAATTAAATCTTCAGCACCAACACAGCCAATTTACCAAATGAGCCACCTCTATGGAGCGAGAGTTGATTGACCTACATTCAGTCACAAAATAAGGACGGGTACCATCGATAATTTTAGTCACTCTCTGAACTAAGTCTGTACAAATTAGACTCTGTCCCGCCGATTCGGCTCACCTATAGACACCAAGGAAATAAGACATCTGGCATTGTTATGGTGATTCACCGAATGACTTCAAAAGTCAGGTACATCATTGAGTCGATATTAATCTAATCGAATAAGACTGGATGAGATGGAGGCTGTCTATTTTTTCGTTACAAAAAATCTGTTTTGTGCTAAAGTATGAAATTCTCGCTAATTTGCCAAAAATTTGAAAATCCAATTTTTCCGCCAAAAATAATACAAACACGTTCTTTCGACAAAGGCGTCACAGCTCCGATCTTACGCCAGAAATGTACAAAAAGTTTTTTCAAAAAATGAGAAAAAACTTTTTGCCAAGTGTTCGCCATAGAAGCAATTTAGCATTAAAAATGTGAAAAAGTTGTCATTCCACCAAAAGGTTAAAGTTGTTTTGTGAATAATGATAAGCTAAAAGGAGTGATAGAACTCTAATCAAAGCCCTCATAACGTGCAAAGA
Organism: Girardia tigrina; assembly: GCA_001938485.1. Taxonomy (NCBI): domain Eukaryota; kingdom Metazoa; phylum Platyhelminthes; order Tricladida; family Dugesiidae; genus Girardia; species Girardia tigrina. Next base: position 89,713 of record MQRK01250790.1, read on the forward strand.
ATTTTTGCCGGTATTTAGTAAATTAAAAATGAAAACTTTTAATATTTATTTAAATAAATTCAATTTTCCAAATGAAACTATTTAATATTAAGAAACAATAATGCCATTTTAATTTAAAATTTTATTTGAAAAAAATGTTTCGCCACTTCTGTGATCGCTGCCGTATAGTTAAGTAAATCGCTGCCGTATTTATAGGCAGAAGACCATTGCGTCACCATGTCTTGCATCAGAATACTCTAATATGATTGCACGAATCACTTTGCACGTTTAAATAAGGTTTATGGAATTTAATTGATCTACATGCAGTCACAAAATACGGACAGGTATGGAAAGAGTGCACAATGCACGTATCATTCTTGTTTCAAAGCTTTTTCGGAACTAAGAATACACATCAAAAACGTGCATAGGGTCACGACGCCGCAGCGACAGAATAGTGACAAACCTTTTTAATGTCCCATGGAAAATTTTCACAAGACATATGAAACGGATGGATGGTTAAAACGACATTTATTGATCGATCACCAAACTCAGGGCAGTACCAGTGGTACTCGTGCTTCACAAAATAACTTAGATGAAGGAAGTAAAAAATCTTGGAATCCGATTGCGATTCATGATGTATCAGTGTTTCTCGACGGTACCTCGGAGACGGACCCAGGAGTAATTCCAAGGGTGGTTCTCGACTTTTGGTTAAGTAATACAAATGATGTGGGGATATTTCGGTGTCCCTTTACTCATTGTACGAAACGTGCTTACACAGCCAAAGCTCTACAGAATCACAGTACAAGGGTTCAAGACTGGGAAAGCGAAACGTACCCGTGCACTGAAAGCTCAAATTCTTGCATCTAAAGCCGTGTGATAATGTCAGTAGGCTTTGTATGGTTTATTTCTGGTTTCTACCCGACACAGAGTCTATGACTCCCTGACCTGTAGGCAAATGCAGGTACTTTAGTCTCTACAATACACAGTTATCCGTTCAGTCAGAGGAGGCTTATATAATTAACAGTCAAAACTACCAATCAAACCCCGAAAATCAATTTCTCTTACTCTTCTATGAGTTCCATGACAGTTCTTAATGTGATTTAAAATAGAACTATTTCTACTAGATTGGGTATGTTCAGCAATTCTAGTACGGAGGTGACGATTTGTCTGTCCAATGTACAAGGATTCACACTTGCGACATTGGAACTGGTTAGACGAAATATGCTTTCATACCCAACTGTGTTTTTGATTTATTGGATAAATAATTAGAGATTTTGTTAGTGAGGAAAACTACTTTAGCTTTAACGCTTACTGAAGACCATTTTTCAAAAACTCTTAAAATCCTGTGCTCCTTCAGAGTATGGGAATTTTAAGAAAAATCATCTTCGCAATAAAAACGATCCATTTCTTGATCGTATTGTTACCTGTGATGAGAAATGGATCCTGTATGATAACCGACGTCGATCTGCACAGTGGTTGGACAAAGATGAAGTACCAAAACACTTTTCAAAACCAAAACTAACACCCCGTAAGGTTATGGTGACAGTTTGGTGGTGTGATGCTGGAATCATCCACTATAGTTTCTTGAATCCAGGTGAAACAATCACAGCGGAGAG
>MQRK01250791.1:6080-16625 GCA_001938485.1 Girardia tigrina
TTTTTGTACATTACTGTCATTTATCATTTTGCGTAACCTTACAGCAATTCCTTTACATTTATATAAAGAAAACACCATTTACATGAAGAAAACTTGATGACGTAAAATTTACGACAAGCGCCCGCTCCAGTGATATTATTCAGTGCGCTCGCTGGAAGGTTAACAAGATGGGGACATAAAAAAATACTAATTAGATTTTTAAAAAAACATATATTAGGTTGGTCGAAAAATAATGGCGGTTTTGGGACACAAACTTCAAAGACGTGCAAATTCACAGAAACAAAGGTTTATTAATCAAAGTATGAACCGTTGGCATCAATACATTTTTGCCACCGAGAAACAAGTTGTTTTATTCCATCAGCATAAAATGCATCAGTTCTCGAAGCGACGAATTTGTTACGGACAAGGGATCAAATAAATATTTCTCGAATGTCGTAACAAAGGAGAATAAATTAATCCTCCAGTCAATCAATTAAGAATTTATATCAACAAAATTTATCAACGAAATAAGTAAATAAATAACGTAAGACTTCTTTATAAAAAAGTTTATTAAAATATTTATAATTCTTTACAATTTACAAATTGTCAAAAATCAAAATATAATAATATCCCTGTGAGTAATGCAAGGATTTTTTGGAACTGGGAAACACCGTTCTCCAGTTACCAGGGATTTTGAAAAAGCGATAGATAAAAATTATTAGTTTATAATAGGATTTATTAAATTTAAAATATGTGATTTTAAAGGAACGAAATCAATAATTAGTTAACCCTCACCGATATATGAATTAAATTCTCCTTAACGCTAACGGATCCTCCTTTAATATCTACGATGACAGAATGAATCGGCTTATCCTCTCGATATATGAATTAATTCATTTTGTTAAAATTGATTCTTCTTCAGCAATGATAGGAATGATACTTATCTCCTTCGGCGATAATGAAAATGGTATTCTCACCTGCGAAAAATTAAACAAAGTGCCTTTTGAATATTTACTCTCACCTGCGAAAAAATTAAACAAAGTGCAACTTTGATATCTCTAGTTACGTTTTTATAGAAGTTTAAAATCGCGTGTACAATAGAGTCACGTGAGAAATAATTCTACGCGTATCGCTTGATTGCGGTTAAAATCGCGTGTGAATTCTCAAATACGTGACCGTAGCTTACCAATATATGCGTGGCTATAAGCCTGAACAAAATTCATGAGAATACGGCCACGCAAGATAATGGACCCACTATGCGTGAAGGAAACGCACAGCGCGTGGCGGTTATAATAACAATAATAAATTTTTAATAAATAATGATATATTTAATTTAATAATTTATATAAATTTATAAATAATAAATAAGATAACACATTCGAGAACAAAAATATAATGATAAATTTGTTAGCTAATACATACGAAAACAAAAAATATAATAGTAGAATCATTCACTATTTACACAAAAAATAGAAATAAAATAATAACTTCAAAAATATAAATATATTGTATTTATATGAACCCCAACAAATTCTTGGAAGGCATTTTGAGCATCATTTTGGTTTTTGAAAATTTTTTCACGTAGGAAGTTGTACAAATGCCTGAAAAAGTAGAAGTCCGTTGGCGAGAGGTCTGGTGAATATGGTGGATGAAGCAGGGTTTCATAGCCCAACTCATTAAGCTTTTGAAGAGTCACTTTTGAAATATGAGGGCTAGCGTTATAATGAAGAAGGATGGGACTTTTTCGATTGACCAATCCCGGACAAAGGGTTTTCAATTTTTNATGCATTTCATCAATTTCATGACAGTACCTCTCCGCTGTGATTGTTTCACCTGGATTCAAGAAACTATAGTGGATGATTCCAGCATCACACCACCAAACTGTCACCATAACCTTACGGGGTGCTAGTTTCGGTATTGGAAAGTGTTTCGGTACGTCATCTTTGTCCAACTACTGTGTAGAACGACGTCGGTTATCATACAGGATCCATTTCTTATCACAGGTAACAATACTATCAAGAAATGGATCGTTTTTATTGCGAAGATGATTGGCAAAACAAATTTCATAGCGTCGGTTCTTTTGATTTTCATTCAAATCATGTGGAACCCATTTATCAAGTTTCTTGATTTTCCAAGTTGTTTTAAATGATCCAGGACTGTTGAATGACTAATGCCCAACCCATGCGTAAGTTCTCTGATTGTTGTACGGAGATCTGTTTCCACCATTGTCCTCAAATTGTCGTTGTTCACAGCAACTAGATGACCACGACCTTCTTCATCTTCAAGGTTTTCATCTCCATCAGAAAATTTTCGAAACCATCGTTGCACTATGCGCTCAGAAACTGTTCCCTTGCCAAATGCTTTATTGATATTGCGAGCCGTTTCTGCTGCTTTACGACCCAGTTTAAATTCGTACAAGAAAATTGCTCGAATTTTAATTTTTTCCATTATTAATCTAGCACCGTTAATATTCTAAAAAAAGAACAGCAATATGTTAATAATGGCTATAGGAATATACAGCTAGGTATAAGATTTCAAATAATATGTAACACTAATGCATTTAAACTTATATGCATATCAAAGTAGATAAACAAAGTATAAAGCTCAAAAACCGCCATTATTTTTCGACCAACCTAATATTAAAGAAAAATAATATATTAAATTCAGCCGGGTGGCATTAAGTAAGTTCATTTAAAATTTAAATTAAATTAAAATTTAATGTTGAAATTACGTGCACTACACTGGGTAACAAAAAAAATATTTTTTGAAAATCGTCCAGGTATTTTCCAGCGGAATTAGATTAATTTTAATGCGCTCAGTCCAAAAATTACTTTAGTTTCGCTCAATCAGCACAGGTTTTTTTGTTACAGAAATTTTTAAAAAATCAATTTTTCTTGAAAACAAAATTGCTGCGGATTATCAGCACAGGAAACCCTGACGGTTTTTCCTTTTTTCTCAAGAAATAGAAGTCCATGTATCCAAATTCATTCAGTTTTTATTTAGTCCATCAAATTTGATGAGCATAATTATTCATAATAATAGTATAAGAATGAGTGTTACGTGACACAAAAGTTCAGAATTCAAGGCGCAAATCGGCATGTCTTCAATTTTCGTGTGTAAACAGCTGCTGTGTTGTCTCTCTTCAGCGACCAGCAGTAGTCAGCCATCATGACTTCGCCCCATCTTCCCTGGTGCCTCTCCTCCATTTGGCGCATGTCCTGATGGAAACTTTCTCCCTGCTCGTCGTTCATCTCCCCAAGGTTTTCAGGAAAGTTCTCCATTTGTGAGAACAGGAAGTGTATCTTTATACTCATCAAACAACCGAGTTTTTGGAAGACCTCTTGTTTCGTGATAAAAATTGATGTTTGTGTTCTTGGATTGACAATGTTAAAATTGAGATAAAAAAACAAGCTAAATTCATCTAACAGATTCTAGATTGCGCGACAGCAATCTAGAAATATCGATCATGGCGATCTGAAAAGAAGTATGGTGAAAACGTCGAGTTGGCTGATGCCTTATTCTTACAAGTCTATGAAAAACGAACGTCTTTGGAATTTAAATGCATGCAGAAGGAAAACCAAGAAACGGAAGAACAGAAAGATCCGTAAAAATCAATATCAATAAAAGAGGTACCAGCAGTAAAAATCAGTCAACTTCAATATCGACGGCAAAAAGATGATACGACATTGTCAATCTATAAATCCGTAACGATTGAATCAACAAAACAACACGAATACATCAGTGACACATGCGCACGCCGCATCCCAATAATCAACTCTGAATTCAGTTCTATTGAGCTAACTATTATTATTATTATTCACTTATTAATTTTTATTCAATATGATTGTGATTACAATTTGGTGGAAGTGTTTTTTAATCACATGAAAAATCTAATCTAGTGAAAAAAATCATTTTTTTATATGGTAATTTTAATGTTCGATAACAATTGTCTGATTTTGTAGATTTCTTATTCTATGATTTTAATTCTCAAAAAAAATCAATTCGAACTTTGTTGTCATTGTGAGATTTAAATTGAAAACAAAAATTTCAATCGATTTGAACCATATTTATTTTTTGTCATCAAATTACCGCCCAATTGTACATGAAAAACCTTCATTAAAACGAATAAACAAACCGACAAATTCTACAATTTTAACAATCATACGAGTTAAACGAAAACGTACTTCTTGTCCACTCGACGAAATCGTCTATCCATTGAAAAAAATAAAAAAAACAGTAACACTGATCAACAATCTGTCACACAATTCTTTCGATTCGTTACCAATAAAAAATCCCAATTATCATCGATCATCGAACGGATTAATAAAAAACACGTAAAAGAAATACCGCAATTTATCGAATTGGACTATGGAAATATCATAAAAGATTATAATGAGAGCGACCTAATGGACTTTTCGGAATTAGATAACCCGGAATTAGAAGAAACGGAATTCGTTTATGATTATTACTATTTGACGGGAAATGAGACGGTAAAAGAAGCGGTTTTATCAGCGATTAAATCGGAAGAATATCAATCGGATAACGAACTCGAGGCGTACGAATCGGAACACGATTCCAATGATGAAGCGTACTGGTGCAACGACTATCTCCAGGATGACGACATGAGGATCAAAGTCGATCACAACGAGGAACAGAGTGACGATGAGTCGACCAGGAGTGATACTCGATCGAGTGAGTCGAGCTCGATTTACGAGTACTATAGATATAATAGCGATGACTCGTGCGTGTATGGCGTATCTGAAGTCGGTGAGCGTCGAAATTTGAGTTCCCCGCGTCCCTCAATCCACCCACCGTCGCCGGCCTGCCGCAGCCACAAAATCACTGAGTCCGCTCTTGCACCATCACCTCTATCATGCTGCTGATTAGTTTAGCGTGGTTTACTGCATTCGTGTTCCCAAGGAAGTTGTTCACAGAGGAAGATTTTCCAGCTCTGATTGAAAAAAATAAATAATTGTTTGAATATTCGAAAATAAATTCCGATAATTTGAAACTCTTCCAAACTTTCAATTTCACTAGATGGGATCTTTGATAAAATTGAATCCGGATGTATCTTCCACGATATTGTTGGAGTCTCATTTACGGTATATATATATATATATATATATAGTATTAAATATTGTATAAAAAGAAGAAAATCGATATTGCTTGAATAGTGACTTTCTTTCTCCTATAACTTTATAATAGGGTGATAAATTATAGTATCAAAACGGTTGTTGAGTTATTTATTATTAATTTAATTTATTATTACCACTTATTTATTCAAAGCTTCGGTAATGTAATTTTATGTATGAAGTTATCTGTTTAAAAGGCGAATTTGTATAAATATTATTAGATGATGCTAAAGGTGAACCCATAGCGACTCCATCTTTCTGAATATACTTGAAATTCCGGTACCTATTTATTATAATAATTTATTAATAATTTTATTTAATTTAATTAATTTACATTGACCTTTCTATGTATTTTTTGAATTATTCCCCATCTTGTCATTTCAGTTTACATTTCTGTTTCGGCAGTGTCCAGATTTCCCTGAAGACTGCCCAGTCGTAGCAAAAGCGTGTATTCGGAAATTGAGCTCGGACTAATTGTATTTCACCAATTTTGTATTTTAGTTTGAAGAATTCATAATATTTTTAAAATCAAATCTAATAAATTACAATTTGAGTAAAATCGCCGGTGAGTAGTTGCCCCATCCGGTCCGTTGCTGCTTTCTGTGCCGCGTGTCTCTTTCCGTGACCGCCCATGCAGCTCGCAGTGGTGCATAATCCAATCGGTTCGTCGTCCCGTGATTAAAATTGATTAAAAAATGTAATAGTAATTTTCCTTCTACAAAAGACAACAAAAATAATTCTGAGAGCCAAGTAGAGTTCTGTACGCACAAAGAATGAATTAAAAAGATTTTGATTTACTAGTTTTTATTAAAAAAAAGTAAATAACGAAAAAATCAAATTATATTTATTTATAGAACAAAACGTTAAACATTTAAATCAGATCTGAATTGATCTATATTATATATCTAATAAATATTTGATCTTTATCGACCAATGAGTTATTATTTGTTAATTCATTCAATGTGATAAAATTGTTAACCCCAAGTGACTTATTTATTGGAGTTATTGGCTTTTGATATATCTCTGTCAAGTTCTTATACTTTCCATATTTAATTTCTTGTTTTGTGTAAGCTTGTCACGTCTGTTTATAATGTATCGTCAAATTCTCCTTCTATTAAACAAAATATACACTCAAATGATTACCTTTACATGGTCCAAGTCCGTTAGGATAGGCACAGAGAAGCTTTTGATATCTGTTTCTGTGAGTACAAAAAGGCTCACTGAATAATTTTGTGAGAATTCCCGCTCTCGCTTGTTCGCATTTGTACTTCCAATTATCTATTTTCTAAATATAAGCCATATTATTTTATTGATATCTTTCGTCATTGCTTTGAGATTAATTTCTACTTTATAAAGCCATTTCGCCAGAGCTCCTAACGGTCATTTAAAATCATCCTTCTATATAGTTTTGTTTGCAATATTTTCATCCTAAACAAAAAATTCAAAACGATTCAAATATTAAAAACGATACTTTTAATTCTTTCAAATCATTTCGTTGTTGATCTACAATTTTTCTCCACTCGCTAATTTCTTCAATTTCCTGAAATAATTATATCAATTACTTTGAAAATTAATTGTTATTTACTTTATTTATAATTTATTTGGTCGGTATTGATTCGATGTATTCTTTATATTTGTCAGTTTCTTCTCTCAACTCTTAATTTTCTCTTTTCAATTACTTTATTGTTTCCTTCATAGATTTTATGGTCCTGTCCCTTTTTTCCTCTTTAGCTTGCATTGCTTTTATTTCCGAATGGAGTCCTTTCAGACTTCTGTCTTCCTTTAAATCGTTTGCTGTTCATATTCTATATCGTTTAACCCTTAAATGCCAACAGTGGCCAAATCGGCCACATACAAATTTCAAATCTTACTCCCCACTTTAATATAATAGGAAAAACTGTGAAAATTTGTGAGTTTGCCTAACTTTTTATCCTCTTTCTAATGTTGTATTAAAAATTAATGTGTTTGTTATGCACCTTGACCTGAATGTGGTATGAATTTAAAATAAGACTGGTGTCCGGGAAGGACGAATCAGTCACTTTATTAAATACAACCAACAAAAGATTTCCTATGTACATATTGTCAACATAATGAACAAGTATAGGAAGCACGGTGAATACACAGAGGTTTCTGACACTTTTTGTAGGTTTGAATATTCCTTTGAATAGAGAAACTGCTGGATGTATCACTTCAGTAGAAGCCAAACGAATGTTTCCACAATTTTTGATGTATTGTCGATTTTCCACAATTGATCAGTATATTTTATTCCATATTTTTCTGGTTTTGATGGCATATATTGTTTAAATTCACGACTTCCACGAAATGGCATTAAGGTCTCATTCAGTTTTACGTATTTATTGTGGATGAATGACCTTGACGATGTTTGAGACATGTCATAAACTGAACCCATATGAGCAAATTCTATCAGCTGTCTACGACTTTTTCTGGTACTTATTAAGTCGAATCGTGGATAATGAGTAATTTGTGCGAATGTCGAGTGAGACATAAATTGGCTGATGCAAGTACATCCTTTTGAAGCTGACCACGTTGCCCTGATTGGCTCACCAGGTCCTTTATAAATGCCACTCAAAAGTAACATTGACACATTTTCTCTTCAAATTCACTAACTCTTCATTTTTTAAATACCAAAATAATAATTTACTAACCAAATACGATACACGTAAATAATAAATCACAATATTAGAATGAATAAATAAAGATAAAAATGTAATGTTGAAAGAAATAATATTGAAAGAAATTTCGATTGAGAAAGAAAAAACATTTTTTTTATCATGGGAACTGTTTGTAATATTGAATTTAATTGCTTGAACATTTCTTTGCCGATTCATTCAATTTATCTCTATAACAAAGTGGATCGAAAAATAAGAATTTTTGACATATCCATAGTTCTAAAAATATTTATTTATAAATTGATATTTAAAAGATAATCGCAAGCTATAATATGCATTCAAAGTGTAAACATGCACCTTTAAAGTAAACAAAAATCCAAATCTGTCATTAAAAAAAGTTGGTGACCAAAAATATATCAATATTTATAAATATATTTATATATATTTTATATCACATTTTATTTATAACAAAAATTCCAAATTATCCACTCAAACCGAAAATAATAGTGACAAAAAATAATGATTGTTCATTATGAAATAATAAATGCATATAATAATAAATAAATAAATAATAATCATAAATACATATTAGTTACACACAGCTATTAGTTACACAGTAATTTTAAGTCGTTCGCGAGGTAAGATTAAATCGATCGAGGATTCGTCGTGGTCTCAACTTGGCATAAATACATATTAGTTACACACAGCTATGTCAATAGAGACGTTCCAAGACACCATTTATTATATTTAAGTATGAACTGATAGAATGAAAACATGGCATGGCGAAAAATACTACCGGAAATGACTTAATCTACAGGAGTTGACACAAGGATTGGAAAACACCGATATTAATTCATTAAAAAAAAGAATGATCATATCCCTTCGAAACTTCCTCTTCACTTTGCAATTGATTTTTTTTAATTTTATTTGATTTGTTCTATTTTAAAATTTACTTTTAAAATTTTTATTTCATTTGTTTTACTCTGCAATTTACTTTTAAAATTTTTATTTGTTTGTAACTATTTCTCACTATTATATACTCCTCAATTATAGTTAGATTTTATATACACTATATACATATTACACTCTCTCTCACATCACGACCCTCTGCATCCCTAGCTCGCCACCTGTCTTAATTCTATCCCTTCTCACTCCGGCTTCTGTACGGTCAACACCAACGTTGAGATCCTCAATTCTCAAGGAACCTTCCCTCAGCATCGCTTCACAAGATAATAGACTCTATTAAGGACCAGTGATAGTTATTTAACCGACAAACTTAAGATGAATAAGTAATTGAATAAGAGAACAAGTAAATTAAATCAAATAAGGAATAAATAAATCAAGTGAATACGTAACCAAATAAGAAATAAGTAAATTAAATAAATACGTAATCAAATAAGTAAATTAAATGAATAAGTAATCAAATAAGAAATGAATAAAATATATTCGAGTAGCACAAATATTTGTAAACATTATGATGTGATAAAATTGAATATCATTAACACAAAATATTAATTGAAATAATAGGATAATACTTAAATCGTAAACAGATAATCGAATATTACTTCGAGAATTAGGAGTCGATCCGTTTAAATTAAATGACGTAAAACTGGATTCAGGTTAAGAATAGTGGAAGAATTTTTGTGCGTGTCTTTTGTGCAAATCTTGGGCTTTTCAAAAATTGTGAGCGCTTATGTGCAACCATCCTCGGGTATTTATACCCTACAGGATGTTCGATTTGCGAAGGCAGGATGAGGGGAAAAACAATTTCCATCATCGCAATGGTAATTGTAAGTGATTGAATTATTTTAGATTAATTCCCAGACCAACCACTCCAGACCACCCCAGATGTCGGTCAATCAGTTATTTTGGGACAGGATGTGAAGGGGTAGAGAGGAAATGATTTCGATCATAATAATTCTGCGACATCCTGGGTCAATTACTGACTTCAAATGATTACGGGAATTTATATTATAAATCCAAGTTTTCTTTTACTTTTTTTTCTTTTTAAATTTTTTAAATTTTTTTAAAGGTTTCCACAGGGTCTTCAGGGTGCAATCATGGTATCCTCTCTTCACGCCTCTTGTCCCATACACACGCGAAGCCTATTTACAACTAACGGGGATAATCGAGTTTGATTATCCTCACAAACAATTGATAAGGTTTCCGTGCGTGCGGGGCGTTGAGCATGGAGGGGGGTTTTCTCCAAATCGTATTTGTGCCGTGACACAAAAAAATAAAAAAATATATTGTTATTTTTTTAATTTTAAAAGGCAGCAGGTTCCCCACACCTGGTCTATTCTAACAAAAATATGATGTATTCAAAATTATATTAGTATACTGGTTTTTTAACAATGTATAAAACTTTGGATATTAAGGAATTTTACAAAAAAAGCACTTTTTCAAAAACTGCAATAAGAGTAATTCTTTCCATTCTTTAAAAGATGAAGAAATAAAAAAAGAAAGGTAAAAATTAAGAAGCATCAAACAAAGCATAAGTACGAATCGATTCATTTCGATTAGAATTATTAATAATAAAAACAATTAATTAATTAAACACAAATAACACCATTTTAATTTTAAATTTTTATTCGAAAACATGTTTCGCCACTTTTGTGGCATCTTCAGTTCTGTATTTAATTAGAAAGTTATTTTTTATATAGAAACATGACCATTACGTCACATTGTGTTACGTCAAAATACTCTAATATGATTGGACGAATCACTTTGCACATTTAGACTAGGTTTACAAAACTTTATCAAGAGTGCTTCAGTAATTGTCCTTTCATAATTGTGATCAAAGT
>MQRK01250795.1:11365-23564 GCA_001938485.1 Girardia tigrina
TAACATATTAAACTAAAAACGAAATTATCACAAATCATTTTCTGAGTCGTCTAAATCAATCACAACTTTAGACGACTTCGGTTGTTCATTATCGAGATCATTAAATTTCTTCAAGTCAATATAATTTATTAAATCCCGTTGCTTCCGCATTTGAAGCCAACGGACAAAAGATTTATATTGAGTCGGTAGAGGTTCCGACATCGCTAACTTTTTCAATTCATCATATACGTCTATCTTAGCCGGCGTAATTTCCTCCGGATCAATAATATTTTGAGTTTCAGCTATTATTTGAATGTCATCATCATTGTTCAGTCTAGGATACATATGTGCTTATCAATACTATACATGTGCAAGTGTGTGAAATTAATAAGTTCACAATTGTACAAAGTGTAATGTATTCATGTTTTAATATAATATAGTGTAAAGTGAGGCAAAACATACATATAGTCTAAAGTGAGGCAGAACATACATATAGTGAGGCAGAACATACATATAGTCTAAAGTGAGGCAGAACATACATATAGTGAGGCAGAACTCCCATATGCTTTTATATAGCGAAGCAGGCAAAATATCGAAAATCTGTCTGACACATGTATAGTAATTCATATATGAATAGTCAGAATATGATCTTAGAAAGTCATAATATATGATAATGGGCACTTTCTGCATCTTTTCATATTCTTTGAATTCGATATAATCTTCCTTGGGAAATTCCGCTCTGATACAATGATTGTTATTGCAATAGGTCTTGTGCTCTTCCAACTTGATTATAGCTTCATCTCCATTGAAATGCATAAAACATCGTTTACAAATCTCGATACTTCCATGATTTTTCGATATTTGAGATCGGATAAGGCGCACAAAGTTCTTAATCCAGACGAAGTGTCTCTTTTCTCCATCATATAGCAGGAGCGAATCCCTATGGTCTTCCAATTCTTCCTTACATACAAGTAAGGGATAAAATCAATACGTTGACATGATGGATGCAATAAATTAACTTGATAGATGCATGATTATATCTCCTTGGATACAACCATGTTTTAAATGGTTAATATGATAACATAATATCATAATATAATACATTTATATTATATATTATTCTGCATATATAATGTGCATATGTTCGAAAAAGCACTACGTATTGATTTTTTAAAAAAAAATCTAAGATCATATTCTGACTATACATATATGAATTACTATACATGTGTTCAGACAGATTTTCGATATTTTGCCTGCTTCGCTATATAAAGGCATATGGAAGTTCTGCCTCACTATATGTATGTTCTGCCTCACTTTAGACTATATGTATGTTCTGCCTCACTATATGTATGTTCTGCCTCACTTTAGACTATATGTATGTTCTGCCTCACTTCAGACTATATGTATGTTTTGCCTCACTTTACACTATATTATATTAAAACATGAATACATTACACTTTGTACAATTGTGAACTTATTGATTTCACACACTTGCACATGTATAGTATTGATAAGCACATATGTATCCTAGACAGCCTGTCCAGGCTTAGTGTAGCCTAGTGCAGTATTGATTAGCACATTTGCAGCCTGCCTAGGTTGAGTGCAGCTTAGGTAGAATTGATTTTTTACACTTTTTTTGTGTAATTTTGATGGTTTTTGCATGTATTCGATGATTTTTAAGGTATTTTTCCTGATTTTAAGGTGTTTTTCATGGTTTTTAAGATAACAATAATGGTTTCTAAGGTGTATATATATAATATAAATAATAATATAATAATAATATAATATATAATATATAATATAATATATAATATATAATATAACATAATATATAATATAACATAGTATAATATATAAAATAGTATATATAATATTAAAATTTACATATCATGGTTACGGTAACCATGGTACTTGTGATTATACTTGTGTACATTACATGTTTTGTTATGTGTTGATGCATGTTTGAAGTACAACAGGAGTTTTTACATGTAGATTTTACATGTAAAAATAAAATGTTGTCTCTTGGTTACGGTAACCATGGTACTTGTGATTGATGAAGACGTACATTGAGCGATTCATGAAGTATTGTATGATGGTTAATAACATACATATATCATATGGGTTTCATATATATACGAGAAAATAGATTTTTGAGCACTTTTTTGATAATTTCAGAAATGTTCGAAAAAATCGATTTATCAGCACTTTTATGAAAATGTTGATGTGGAATCTGAATGTACGTATGTGGGTTACTATTCAAGTGCATCAGCACTTTTTTGATATTCTGCTTCCTTGAAGCTTTAAAATCAATGTGCACTTTGTGCAAATTTGCACATTATACTAATTATAGAGAAAAGTAATCAATATATGAAATTTCTAATTGCACAATCAAATGGAGAATCAAAATGTTCATCAAACACATGATATTGATTTTTGACACTTGTACATTTGAAAAATTTGATGTATTGATTTTTACAATTTTACAAATGTGCAACTTAAAAAGCACTGTGCTAGCACTTTACAAATGTGCACTATCAATTAGCACTTTAAAAATATCGATTAGCACATATGGGCACTGTGCATCAATCGATAAGCACTTTTTTCTACGGTCCTTAGTTACGGGAGTGACGGTTGCTATGGATGCGAGAATCGTTACCATGGTTACAACCGCCTTTATTCACTGTATACGTTGCTAATGAAAAACGTACCTTGGTTACCGTTGCTATGGTTACCGTCACCGTGGTTACCATCACCAAGTGAACCGGAACGGTTGCTGCCTAGGCTATGGTTACCATGACCGTTGCTATGGTGATCGCGACCGTTGCTAGGGAACCGTCGACCAATCAGAATCGTTTCTAAGGTGATCGCGACCGTTGCCATGGTAACCGCGACTGTTGCTATGGTAACCGTGCGCGGTAACTGCTTACGTTGCCATAGTAACCGCGCGGTAACTAGTTACCGCGGGGGGGTCATGTGGGGAGAACATACATTTTCCCCCTACTTTCCTCAGTTGCATTCAAATTTTTATTAATTTTGTCTTTTGATTTTAAATAAATTGACTCCACAGTATTTTTAATGATGTTGTTTAAATATTTCTTATTATAACCATTAATACTAAGTCTATTATCAAGAGTATCAATTTCTTTATCAAAAATTTCAAAAGAAGAAGTTAAACTCCAAACTCTATGCACTAGACCCTTAATCATATTTCTATTATATTTTGGGTCACAGAAACTACTCGGAGTACTGTAAAGACCAGTGTTCGTTGGCTTTCTGTAGACCCCTGTCATGAATCTATTCTGCTTCTTTTCAATCAAGACATCCATAAACGATATTTTATTATTAATTTCACTTTCACAAGTAAAATTCAGATTATAATATGAGATATTGAAAATTGATTGATGGATCTAAGTGAAAGCATTACTGTTGATCATCATAAAGATGATAAAAATTGTGAACGTAATAAATGTTCTGTCAAATGTATGAGTTCTCTTAACATGGCGACTTCACACCTCGTGACTCCGAACATCAAAGGTCCAGAAACATTCGATGGATTCGAGCACAGGTTAGAAGAATTTCTGATAAGTTTTAACAGGTATTCAAAGATTTAATGTATAAAAACATTTCAAATACATTCCAGAATCGTGCATATTTATAAATTGTTGTCTGTTGATTAAAATTTTCTTTAAAATCAGAACAAAACATTTAAATTGATTCCAAATAGAATTTCATCAACAGCACAATATTCAACATTTGCATGTAGAAGTATGCATAATAATGAGAGAAAATAACAAAATCATTTCAAACATTTCTCTCATTATCATAATCTTTGGGATTATCAGAGGAGAGAAAAATCCTACTGGTAACACCCTACTTGACTCCAGATGCGATTCTGAGATACGAGAAGGCCCCAGGGAGTAGTTGCGAAGAGAAAATGCGAGCAGCATTTTCAAAAGAGAAATCTATTTTGGATTTGATGAAAGATCTCATTGAGTTAAGAGTAGGTTGCGGTGACCCCTCACTTGCGTTCCGCAAAGCAGATGAGATAATCGAAAAATTAGTAGAGAAAAAGTTGGGTAAGAAAGAACTATCAAACTTGGTCTATGCTAATATGATTGACGATGATAACGTCGGTCAAGAGATAACGATTCGAGGTGTAACAAAGGCAGAGGAAATCGAAAACATACAAATAAAGATGTATGAATACGGGAAAAAGAAAAGAAATTCACCGATTGCAGCATATAACACAAGGAAAGAAAACGATTGGAAAACGGTGGAGAATAAAAGAAGAATACCAAAACTACGGAACGATGATGTAAAGAGAGACGATACAAGTCGAAACTATAAAGTCAGAAATATAATTTGTTGGACATGCCATGAGGAAGGTCATGTTAGAAGAGAATGTTCCAACGTTAAGTGTAGTCACTGTCAAAGAAGAGGACATCTACGAACACAATGTTATGAAAACCCAAATAGGTTTAAAGAACGTGACCAACGGAAATGGAACAATAATAGAAATCTTTGGAATGACAGGAGAGATTATTCTAATAAGAGATATAGAGAACGACCGGCATATATGAATAAGAAACAACACTTGGCGGAGTTAGACGACAGGTATGATGCAATGGACAGAAGATCGGAAATGTCAGTATTATCACAGAAGGACACGTATGGTAGAGAGAGAGAGTGATTACGTATGGATCACATAAAATGAACAAACACGAGCTTGGATATTGTGTTACGAGAAAAGAGTTATTGGCAATTTATTATTTTACACAAAAATTTTAAACACTTCTTATACGGTAAAAGATTTTTACTAAGAACTGATCATAAAGCTATTACCTTCATGCTGAATACAAAAACCCAATCACACCGCAATTTCAAACGTGGATAAATTTTCTTAGTAGTCTGGATATGAGAATGGAATATCGGAATGGAGAAAAACACTCAAATGCAGATGCAATGTCGAGAAATTCTTGTGAATTATGTAGTCAGTGTCAAACAATGCACGAAGAAGCTAAGAAAGGAAACATTAAAACACGAATCTTGGCTTTAGACGAAGAATCTAAAGAGTTCAAATGGCAGAAAGATAATGACGAAATAAATCAGATCAGAGAAGATATTAGAATGGGAAGAACAAAGAAATGGATATTGAAAGACAATATTGTGACAACAATAGATAATAAATATTGGATTCCGAGAACCACAAGGACAGAATTCGTGGAAGACGCTCACAAGATTCTGTGCCATGCCGGTAGTAAAAATGTTTATAACTATTTGAAAGATGATTTTGATATGGTTAATATGAGAGAGATAATTAAGGAAATTGTAAAATGTTGCATAAACTGCCAAAAAAGAAAGATTTTAACCACACAAACGAAAGAAAGTTTTATTAAACAATTTGCTGATGAACCATTTCGAAAACTATATATGGATTTTTGCGGACCATTTAAAAGGACTTTAAATGGATATCAATATATATTAGCTATAATTGATCAATTTAGCAGGTATATAAGTCTAAATGTTGTAATTCATCAAGATGAGAAAACTGCTCTGAAGGTACTACTGGACAGATGGATTTGGAAATTCGGACTACCAAAAGAGATCCATGTGGATAGAGGTAAAGCATTCGAATCGACACTCTTCAAAGACACACTGAAGAGATTTAAAGCAGAAATAATTTATTCCAGTGTTTATCATCACAATACCAATGGCATCATTGAAAGACAATTTAGAACTATTAGAGATGCTATGAACATAAGGATAAAAGATCAAGCCCACAAAGATTGGACGGAAATATTGCGAGAAGTAGAATTTATGATGAACAGCACAATTCAAGCTATCACAGGAATCTCACCAGCAGAAATGATATTTGGTAGGAAGCTAAGAAATTGGTGGAAAGATACTAAGAAACAGAGTTATAATAAGAAAGAAAAGAGCGAAAATACGATAGAAAAAAACGAATATTTCATACAGGGGACAAAGTGTTGATAAAAAAAGATAATGCTACAAAGGAAGAAGATCGATATATGGGTCCAGCCACAGTAAAAAGCAGAAGATATGAAAGAAGTTATGAATTGGAGTTAGAAGATTGTAGAATTTTGATCAGAAATGTGGAATGGCTAAAGCCATTTAAATCGAGGGGGATGTGAGGAATATTTGGTGTGTGGATGTTTTTGTGTAGTTTTTGTATGTTTAAATGTTGTATGTTGATTTGGGATTGTGCCTCTCCTAACCAGATGGATTATCAATATTTAATTTTTTATAATCTGAAACTAATTTATTTAAATTTAGATTTAATATTCAAATTTTTAGTTTTTATTATTGCAGCTCTTAAATAATTTTAATGATTTTATTTTTGTAATTTTTTAAATAATTAAAATGAAATTAATGTTTAAAAATGACTATAAAAATATTTTATTTCAGTCAATCAAATTTAAATTAAATATTTTTAAATAAAATATTTTTCTCAAGTTAGTTCAGATTATAATGAGAGATATTGAAAAATTGATTGATGGAATCTAGTGAAAGCCTTACTGTTGATCATCATAAAGATGATAAAAATTGTGAATGTAATAAATGTACTGTCAAATGTGTGTGTTCTCTTAACAATCATATTAGAGTATTTTGACGTAACACACTATGACGTAATGGTCATTTTTCTATATAAACAATACCTTTCTAATTAAATACAGAACTGAAGATGCCACAGAAGTGGCGAAACATGTTTTCGAATAAAAATTTAAAATTAAAATACTGTTATTTTTGTTTAATATATACATCGATATTATTATTTATATTTAGAATTTTTAGATCTGGATTATGTAATCGAAATATTGTTCCTCATAAATTTTGTTTCAATAATGAAAATTGAAGTAGAAATAAAGTTTACGAATTATGAATTGCAATTTTAATCACGAACCTAATATGTCGACCATAGCCAGTAACTCGGATCAATTGATTGCGAGACTTCTACCGGAAAAATACCGGAAAGAAGACAATATTAAAACATTTATAGCAGCATGCTCAAGGTTTTTTAAGGTGGCTAAAACACCAGAAAGCATACAAGAGATTTTGGTAATTGTATTGCTTTCTCATGAACTTGAACCTGTCTACGAGAATGTAACGGTTGGGACAGGAGGATATGAAACTCAAAAAAAAGCTCTCTGATGAAGGCTGTAAATTTCGAAAGAACGAATGAATCAGCGGAAGAATACTTTGCAAAAGCAAGGAAACTTGCAGCAAAATTAGCAAAACATAATTGGTCGGAAGAAGAAATTGAAAAGAATCTTCTAATTCATGGGTCGAAGTACAGTGATTTGAAGAAAGAGATCAAGTTTAGAGACGTAAAAGAGATAAAAGAAGTAAAAAATGTCATCAAAAAAGTGGATGAAGTCCGGGAAATGGAAAGACCAGTACATGCGATGAGAGCGTCATACAAGGACGTGGTAAAAAGAGGATCAGCGACAGGAAGCATAACGAAAAAGGGAGACAGTTTTATTACACGACACCCAGGGCAAAACAATATATCATGCTGGAACTGCAAAGAAACAGGGCATAGACGGAGCGAATGTAAAAGGGAAAGGAAAATCACATGTCATGCATGTGGCGAGGAAGATCATGTCCGACAGGAAGGCAGGAAGGTAAGATGTGGAAGATGTAATAATCCAGGACATAGAGCTGAGGAATGCTACATGAATTTGAATAAACGATATCAAGGAAGAACTGATTATCAAAGGAAAACCCAAGGAGATAGCCGACAATTCTCAGGTGCACAAACGAAAAGCCCAGGAAACTGGAACTCAGACGACTACAGAAGAGGGTTCGAAAGAGGAAGACAGATCACGATGATGGAGAAGGAAGAAAACGGAGGAGAGCGAGAACATATAGAAAAAAACGAATTGTGCCGAGACGACGAGGAACCGATCTTGGCACTGTAGTAAGTTTTCATTTGCATAAACCAATGCGGTATTCGCTACATCCGCCTTGCCGTTTGCAGTTGCATCGAGATATTTGACATCGAATAAACATATTAGGAACGCGATGAACGATAGCTCCTGACCTGATCCGTAATCGATTCTCTGTGGATGACCGATCCCTTCTAACAGATACGTCCTTACCTCTTCGGCTTTGATTTTATCATTTTTGTCGTTAAGGCGACCAAAGAGATATTTATCCACCAATTCCAACAGATTCCCATTCAACCCCGAGCAACACTTCGTAAACGCTGTGTTTCCGAATCGCCGCGGTCGAGCGATCGAAGGAAAATCATCGATTTTCTCTGTTAAACACTACAACAGCGAAACGAAAGATTCTATACTCTCAGACACATTTATGGCATCCTAACTCGATCCATCGACAATTAGCGAATTGACAACTTTAATGAAACTGAAGATCGATGAGTACGCCTGACTTTTTTGCCATTTTATCTTCAGATTTTCTGTATCGATCTTTTTGGTGGGTTTCATTATCAGCAGGAACGAAAGATTTTTTTTAATATTGAATTTCGTTCAATTTATTTGTTTAAATTCAAAATTTACTGCTACAACAGTTTTCTTAAGTAAAAATAGAAAAAAAATGTCGGATCACAAATTTTTAATTTTCAAAAAAAATCTTGCGCCAAAATCAAAATATTTCAAATAGTTAATTAAAACAAAACAAAAAAAATAATGTCACGTGCCAACAAACAATCGACTCCCAAAAAAATTCGCAACGCACACAAACAAAATAACTCGATTAGAATCATTGATCACTTGTTTTTAAGACAACACACAGTTCATTCAGGATTTCAATCCTAACGCAATTCGGAAATGAATGAGAATTATTATGGAGACAAATCTCTGAAACCGGATAGCACATTTTTCTGAACGATAATTTCACGAAACCGATTCGTTGCTTCTATCTGGCGAATACTTGTTGATTAGTTTCTTCAAATGTTGAATTTGATTGTTCTCATAAACCGAAATCGGATTGATTTTCGATTCTTTTTCATTCAATTTAGATTTCTTTTGATTGTTACCAATTATGACAGAAATAGATTTTCGTTTCAAATTATTTGCTAAATCTGTCACGGATTTATGAGAGGATTCGTTTGATTTTTCTATCAAATTCGGTAAATTGAGTCTCTGCGAAAGTATTTGAAAAAACTCCATTAATCGATGGAGTCTTCGATTTTGGCACACTCGGCTCATCGATTTCGTTATCTTCGAGATAGATGACTTTTTTTTGATCTTTTGATTGTTCGATTAATTTTTATTTGATGAATCTTTTGGTTGAGATTTTATTGGATTTTTTATGATTTTCAAAATTATCCGAATTGTTTTGGAGTTTAGGATAAATTAAATGGTTTTTTTCTTTTCATTGATTTCTGAATTGTTTTTGTCTGGCGCAAGTAGTGTTTTATGATTTTCTTTGGATTTTATTATCATCACAAAACAATCTCGTTAATTCGATTTTTATATTTTGTTTAAATATTCCGGTCTTCGGGAAAAACGTGTTTTTTTATATTTAATACAATTTAAGAACTTGTTATTCATAGTCATTCTCTACAACACGCTATCCGGTCAATGTTGAACATGAAATTGATCCTTGATTGTCTCTATAAATTTAATGGATATCAATCGTGGGAACTATGGAAGAAACAGTTCGTTTTATGGTCGTCGATGCAGCAGATAAAGGATGTATTTGTATTGATGCCGTTCGTGTTGAGTAGATCGGCTCTCAATATATACATGGAGATGTCAGAAAAGCAACAATCGAATATTGATGAAATTTTTCGAGTATTGAATGCAGCGTTTTGAGTGAAACCCCGGGAGGCGTAACGTAAATTACAGTGTATTAAATATTCAGATTTCAGCTTTATTGACGAATACGCTGCGGAAGTATTGAAAATGGCCAAAACGGTCGACAATCTAGAAATCGCTGCATTTTTAGCCGGATTTGTAAATTCTCGCTTTGGAAATCGAGAATTGAATGAAATAGTGGAAGTGAGCCTGACGTATATTAATATTGCAGAAAACACAACTCATACGTCAATGGTGAGTTTATACGATCGGAGGAGAATAAATAAGCTGGAAGGACGTAGTCGTAGCGGCGTTAGTGCGGATTAGAGTGTTAAAAAAACGTATGAAGTTGATGAAAAGAGCGTTCAAAAGACGGAAGAGGATCGTCCTAAAAGTTCTTCCAAGAGTTTTTTGATTTTTTATCTTTATTTGTTTGATTGATCTGTTCACGAAAAAATTTCTGAATTCCTTTACCAGCATAATCGTCCAAGTACAACCCTTCTCCTTCTTCATCTTCATAATCTATTCCTTTTTTCTTCAATCCCGATCCCGTTATCGCTGGCGTGGCCGCTTTGGCTGCAATTTCTTGTTGAATTTTATCGGCTTCAGCCTGATTCTTCTGCGCTTCTTTTGCTTTTTGCACAGTTGTTGCAATTCCGGCCGCTGTACCGCCTAAACCGCCAATAACACTCATAACTAATGGAATTAATTTCGCCAGTGGTAATAACCCGCCAGAATGGTATTTATCCCCGATCATTCCTCCTTTCTCTTCTAATTTTTTAATTTTTTTCAACATTTCCCGATTCAAATACACTTCCTTTCCTCCGTATCTTATCAGACCAGGAG
Organism: Girardia tigrina; assembly: GCA_001938485.1. Classification (NCBI taxonomy): domain Eukaryota; kingdom Metazoa; phylum Platyhelminthes; order Tricladida; family Dugesiidae; genus Girardia; species Girardia tigrina. Next base: position 21,973 of record MQRK01250795.1, read on the forward strand.
TTTGAGTATCTATCAATTTTCGTATTTTTAGTGAGTCCGTCATTTTTAGAGCAGAATTTGTTTTTCACAGAAAAATACCAGAGGCTTCACCGACCGTCATTTTTAGAGCAGAATTCTACTTTCCTTTGAATGGCTCAATTATCGTGATTTGCGATCCACGAATAGACATTTTCACCTTGGCTTCCTGGAGAATCAGACAATACATCTTGGGAATAAACGTTTCAGATTTTCAAATCAGCAGTGTAACGGTGACATTGTTGACATCCAAAGTTTTATCGATATCAGAGGTATCGAAACACACTATCGGGTAAAAAGATTTCCAATCTTCCAGCGATAGCATTGGGGCTTTATCTTGGAATCCGCGGCAGCATTGCACGTAACTATTATATAATTCATAAAAATTCCGATTTTCTGTATTATTAACCATTGGCTGGATTGGGTAATAGGTATTATTTAATTTTAATTGAATCGAGAATTCATTAGAATCCATTTTAAAGAGAGAATTATTTTTATTATATCCCGAATTATCAGTTTTCATTCCGATGAAAATGTATCGCGGCAGATAATTCAGATATGCCGCATTCCACGAGAAAACCTTTTGCTCCGTCAAATCGTATTCCACTGAGATTCGCTGGAGAAAATCCACATAAATCGGTTTATCTTTCAGATTCAGCCGATCCACCAATCGGGCATAATAATCAATATTCAATTCCAGTTGATTCATATGCAGTTCCAGAGATTTTATTTTCAATTTTCCCTTCGTTCCTTTATCTGCGTAAAAAAAATTTCCGAACCATTGTGAATTCCAGAAGAATATTATAAATAACTCGGTTATAATTTTGTAAAAATCCAAAGAGATGTTTCAGCGAGAAAGAGCCTTTGAATTTATTTTTCGCATATTGTTCTTTTCGAATATAAAATCCAATATTTTGATATCGAAAACCGGCTGGAACTGCAGTTACTGCTGGCGGCCCTGCGGCAGCTTCTATTTTTTCTCTATATATCATTTCATTATGATCGGGGATAAAATCGGTTATTTCTCCACAGGGTAAATAGTTTTGATCTTTAGAAACATATAATAACATATCCGAAACACCTCCAGGATTATTTATCGATTCAACGACATAATTTCCTAATTTTAATGACATACACGTAAATAATTTCGGAAAGAAATTAGTCTCCAAAACGGCATCAGTATCTTCAATTTCAATATCATATACTAATTTTGCGTTACAAATATCTATCGGATCAGTGGTTTGTGATAATTGAAAAACTATAGTTCCATTCTGATTCATATATGCAGCCGATCCGCTGGTTGGTGCTAGTTTTATTACATCGGTTTTTTTCAAAACATGAGAAAATTCCTTATTGTTATCGAGATCTAAAATTCCCAAGGGAATCATTCCTGATGTTAATTGATTTATTGGTTTTTCAAAGCTTGTTTCCATTTTTAAAATAATGAATTATTTTGTACTTTGCCAATTCGCGTAATCTGTAAATCCGCTTCATAGAACCGACCGAATAATTCTTTCTTGGTTTCGGGATTTAACAATTTATAAGTCACTGGATATTCATGATCCAAAACTTGAGAA
>MQRK01250797.1:28336-43279 GCA_001938485.1 Girardia tigrina
AAATTGATATTTTTCCACATTTATTTTTCAACAAATAATACTATTATTACGTCAACAATTATTACGTAAGTGCGTTAGTGAAGCAGGCAGTGAGTGACTTGGGCTTTTATAATATATATTGTATCAAAATAATAATAAGAGAATCATCGATTGTCGGAAAATCTGAATGTTATTAGATGAATCGTTAATAAAACTCTGTTTATTTAATCATAATTTTTTAAATCGAATATTATGTAAACAAAGAATTTAATTTCAAACAAACGCCATTTAACGATAACGATTACCATTGTAAGTAAATTAGGCCTCTCGGAACAGCCGGCGAACAATCCCAAAAGAGATATAAGGATGATGAAAATTCCGATTGCTAGCACGAAATTTACGGTTGGCAGGATCGACAAATCGAGTGCCTTGACGACAAAATCGAGTTTCGACTGTCCGAGAGCAGCTAGAGTGATCAGAGCGACTCCTGACGCCTTTATTTTGTGGCTTTATATTATACGTACATAGTTTAATTGAATACTCACCAGAAATACGAGATTTATCAGCACGAATGTGAATTTGATTGTGAAATGACACGACATTGAAATATTGATCGATTATTTCTTGTTATAATTATTACAATTTTCTGTGACTAATTAAATGTGATCAGAAAATAATTTTCGTGAATTTATATACAATGGAAAATTTGCGTTGATAAAATTGAAACAGTAAAACAAATCATTTATTGATTGAAAATTCACATTTTAGAATTTTTAAAAATTTTTGATTGGATCAGTTTTTTATTGATCAGTTTGGTAATTATTTTTTTTATTTTCTTTGATGCTTTGTTTTTAATATAAATTTATTTAAAATTTAATTCTTCGTAGGTTTCTTTTTAATATAATGAAATCGATAAGAGATTTCTTCAAATTGAATTGAAACAATTTTTGTTTTCTAAGTTTAAAAATTTATTACAAATATAAAATGAATTTGATTTTTATTTTACTCGATGTTCATTTTTGTTATATTGGTGGAATTAAATTTTTTGTCTTGATTAATTTTCATGGAGAAACAGAGGAAAAGGAAATTTTATTATAATTTCGTTTTTTTGCAAAATGTTTATTGTAAACACAATGATTTGTTACAATTTAGTTTTAGTGCTTTACGACACATTTTCTGAGTGGAAGGTGAAGGGGGGCAAAGAAGAGAAAGAGAGAAGGGCTCCTAATTATCAGCACTGGAACTTTGCGGAGCAGGAGAGCAGACCAGCATCCGTGGGCCCACAATTACAAGCGTTCATCTTCTATGTTCAAAGTAGAAACACAGAAGACAGCAATCGTAATGGCAAACAAACTGAGTTATAGAACTTGGGATCCAACACAGAGTCAGAGTCGCACTCCTCAAAAATGGGCCCTATATAATATCGTCAAATGATCAGAGAGATTGATTTACCATTCATCGAAAATAAACCGAATGTGTGGTTCCAACAGGACGGGGCCACATGTCACACTGCAAATGAGACTATGAATTTGCTAAGAGATAATTTTGGTGACAGAATTATTTCAAGACGTGGTAACATTGAGTCGCCTCCAAGATCTCCAGATCTTAACGCACCTGATTTCTTCTTATTGGGTTATTTAAAAGACTGTGTATACAAAAGGAACCCAAGTTCAATATCAGATCTAAAGAAAATTATAACCGAGGAAATAAGATCGATTAAGCCATCAGTTTAAAACAGGGTAATGGAAACTGCCATAGAAAGATGTAGAATTTGTCAATCGGGAAATGGAAAACACCTAAATAATGTAATCTTTAAAAGATAAATTAATAAACTATAACTTTTAAAGTTTATTTTTGTTTTATTGTTTGTTAAATTTAATAAAAGGAAAAGAAACTATAGGTTAAATAAATTGTGTAGTTACTTTTGGCCCACCCTTTAGTTATAAATTAGAAGGAAGATTTCCATTAAAAACATTATTTGGATTTTTTGAAAGTTATAATCGAGTTGTGTTTCTATTACCAATAAATATTATTCTAAATAGGAGATTAAATGATGCGGATATTTTATATGGAGCTAAAGATGCAACATGTAAAGTTGAATTTGAATCATTGGAATTATGGATTCCTGAACTCACAGTTAATCCAAGATGTGAACTTGAGTTATTATGAAGAATAAGCACAGATAAACCAGTTTCAGTAAATTTTTTTAAACCGAAATGGATCAGTAAATGAATTGTCAGTTGGAAGTTCAAATATAAGTTGGAAAGTTAGTTTAACGAATTCTAGACCAAGATAAATTTTACTAGCTTTTAGACATTTAACAGCTTCAATAAATAGTGGAAGATTCAAAAAATCGACTCAGAATGAACCTGTTACTTGAAGACGCTAGCACAAATTCTTTCATTAATAAAAATGTGGCTGACAAGTTGGGTTTAGTCGGAGAAACCCAATAAATGAAAATTCGAGTTTTGAATGGTACCAAATCAGTAAAAGCTGATAGAGTAAATGTTGAACTGAATTCCACAAATGGATCGTTAAGACAAAGACTGAATCTATTATTCCTTGATGATGTAACGGGAGACTTAAAAGTGTGTGATTTGGAAAAAATAAAATGCAAATGGCCACACTTGAAGGACATTCCGTTTGGAAATTTCGGAAAACATAATCAGGTAGACGGGCTTTTAGGAGAAGATTATTTAAATCTGCAATATTCTATGAAAGAAGTTAAAAGACAATTAAATGAACCAATGGCTCGATTGACACCGCTCGGGTGGACCTACGTTGGTAAAGTTTCGACAGAGAGAAGTCGTAAAAGGAGCCACTTTATTATGTGCTTCTTTCCTGGAGAGAGACAACATAAGTCACAGGAATCAAGCGATGCAAGTCGGTTCAGGGCACATAATCGTGAACGACAGTTCAGAAAAGACCGAGTCAAAGAAGAAGACTATAATCGAGTCAAATATTTCAAGGGTCAATCAGGTGTTAGTTTTAATCAAATTTTAAATGCTCCACCGTACAGTAATAAAAATGATTTTGAAAACAAAAAAAATGGGTTACTTGGATGAAAATTGTAAAAATCGAGGATACAGAAGATGAGATTGTTTTATGGGAGAAAGAGGATTGCGTAGAGGTCGAGGTGATCTCCTACGACCAGGAGACAATGATCGAGGCAAAAATGCTAACGAAAGATTTTTTAACAATTTACCATTTGACAACCGTGAAATGCCTATTACTGAAAAAGAGCCGGATTCATACAAAGATTATGACGAGGCATCAGTCAACAATGAAGTAAATTATGAACCGAATGTTGTGGAAAATGAAACTATTGATATGAAAAAATCGAGTTGGGGAGAAATTGAAAATGATAATGTGAAAATAAAAAGCCCTGAGATTAAAGTCCTTGGACAGTGGAAGGCTCGCCATGGGAAAGATCGGCTAATGAATCAGAATAGTAAAGAAATTCGAAAATTTAATGATGGTCAAGATGTTTTCAGTGGAACAGAGGAATACAGAAAAGAGAGTTATACTAAAGAACAAACTGATGAACATGATGCTCATAAAAATCAATACGGTCATCAAAAGCAATCGCTTAGAATGTTAGTTCGTTTTAGACTAATATTTGGCGAGGAGAATGTGAGTGTTCATGGCGAGAAAAGAGTGAGTTTTTGTGGTGAGTTGAGTGCAAGTTGTCATGGCGAGGAGAGTGTGAGTGTTCGTGGCGAGTTGAGTGCAAGTGGTTGTTACGAGGATGGTACGGAAGGATACGGCGAAGAGAACACTGTCCGGACGAGCGAGAAAAATACTTACGCGACGAGCGAGGAGAGGGTGAGCATAGAGGATCAACAGAGTTAGGACAATTATGATAATTAATTGCTTCATGAGTGGGAGGAATGGAAGATTCAAATATGAACCAATTAATTATAAAAACTGTGATAAAAACATTTAATTTAATTGTCGAATTATAATTGTGAAAATTAAAATTTAGGGTTAAATTTGTTTAAATTGATCAATTTAATCATTTTGTAACGACAGAATTTTTGAGAATGAAGATTTAAAGCGAACTGAATTCTTATTTCGACGTCAATTTGAAATTTAAAAAATGGATCACTAGATAAAAATAATTCACTATTTATTCAAAATGATGGTGATAATAAAATAACATGTTTAAGAGTTCAAATGAATAACTCCTATTATTCAATAAAAAATAAAGAGTTTAATGCAAAAGATAGTGCTGAAATGGAACCTTATTTAGCTTATGTAAAAATGTGTAATGGGTTAAAACCACAATTAAATATTCGAGATTTTAAAAATTGATATTCAATATTTTGTTTTGATATTTCTGCTCGAGATGAAAAATTATCTATAAATGGATGTGAGATTACAGTTCATATTGAAAAATCAAGTGCTTTTAAAGCAAAAGCTTTTTGTATGATTTTAGAAGAAAAGCATTGTCAAATAATGATAAAGAATGGAAAAATGTTTACTGTTGAAATGGTATAAATGAAATGCACAAATGCATAAATTAAAATTTACTTTTTTTGTAATTCATTTGTATAAAATCTTCCAAGTATTTTTTCTCCATTTAGATCAATAATTGAATAAACAATAGGTTTTGTTTTACGAACTTCACTTATAACAAATATTTCTTTCGACCATTTATGTGTAAAACCTTCTTCAAATTTATTTTCTATTTGAATATTCTAACATGATCACCAATTTTAAATTTTGGTGTATCATTATTTTCGTTATTATGCTTTTCTATTATTTTATCTGGATTATCACTTGCTTCTTCTGGAGAACATCCGATTGTTCTATTAATTTTATGATTATAAAAATTTGATATTTTAGCTAATATTTTAGCCATTTTTGATTTCCTTGAATTGTAAATTCTTTCCACACGAAAGTTCTTTAAAGTTCTATTGAATCTTTCTATAACAGAATTATGAGATGGTACTTGACTTCTTTCATCAGGTTGATTAAATGTTGAATAAATTGCTATATTATTATGTTTTAAAAAATCTAAAAATATTTTATCATAAAATTCACTTCCATTTTATGATAATAATTATAATTTTTTTTAGGAATAAATATAATTTTTTTAGGAATTCTTTGTTTTTCTTCAAATAAATCTTCAAATGTAGATTTGATGTTATTTCCTGTTTTTTTTAATGGAAACGCCTATGCATATTTTTTATATAAATCAATAATTGTTAAAATGTATTTAAAATCATCTTCTTTTTTCATTTCAACTAAATCTGCTCCCCAAATATCATCTTTATTAAAAACTTTAACTTTTAAAAATATTTTAGGTTTTCGATATTCTTTATGTAATTCTTGAGCTAAAAGCTCATTATTATCATATTTCCCACCAAACATAATTTTCATTTTCATTGCATTTTTAACAAGTGATCTTCTTATTCTTTCTCCAAATGTTGGCTTGTTAATTTCATTTAAATCTTGAATTAAATCAATGTCTGCTTTTTGTCTTAAACGAATATCCTCATCTTTATAAGCAATGTCATGTTTTAACGCTGCTTCATCAACACGATTTATCGGTTCTTCTCCAGGATTTGGTTGATTGTTTTCATCTAGTCTAATGTCTAATCGAGTTCCTGGTCTTGCATATGAATATTTTGGAATGTAATGTTCTTCTTTATAATTTGACCATGGAAAATCTGGTAATTTTGATGAAAGAGTTTGAAGATCTGAACCTTTAAAATTCATAAGATGTTTTTTTTGGTTTTTTAATGTTTTGATTTATTAGTTTTGGAAATAGATTTATGGCAGGATTCACAAAAATATTTGTGCATTTTTTAATAAAAAAGATTTATGGATTAACAGATTTAAATATATATATTACACTCGTGAATTATTGAAAACATGATTTCAGATTATATATTATATTAACTCTAAATATTTTTTTTTAATTTCGATAATAATAATAGTTTTGAAGACATTTTTCTTTATTAAATAATTTAGAATTTCTAGATCTTTTAAACTATATAATTTGACTTTTAATATCATACCTAGCACATGCCAACATATTTCGTCTCATAATTAAACTCATTATTTCCACATTTTTTACATGTATCCATTTTTTTATTAAAACAAATTATATTTTTTATAATAAAAGTTACTTCTCTGAGAATCAAATTATTCAAAACGAGATTTTAGAATATTACAACGCCGTTATAAACTAAAAATAGATTACAGACTCTATAGTATTAAAAGACTATGAAAAATTTATTTATCTATTACAGAGGTGCTTAAACTGTGGGTCGAGACCCAATATGGGGTCGCGGTGCCATATTTTAGGGTCGCGAAGATTTCTCGGATGCGATGAATATATCCGTCCTTATTTCAAATTGTAACCTATCTAATATTTTAACAATGAAATCTAAAATTTCGATAGACATAAATAATTTTCAATTTTATTTTCGGAAAAACAATTAAAAATTTATTTTTGTTTAAACCGATTATTTTGTCAATGTTTTTAGCAATTTATTTGAAATCTGTTTTTATTTGTAATCTCAGCCTATAAGCTTTTTTCAATAATTTTCCCGTTTCATTGTAGGTGTCTAAAAGTAAAATAAATGTCATTTTTATATTTATTTCAATAACTAATATTTAAATTTTAAATTATGCAATTTTTAATAATATATTGATTTTAGATTCTAAATTATTTTTAGTTATAGATAAATAGTTGAATATGAGGACAAAAAATGACGAAGATGACAATACTACATATGCTCTGCAAGCGGGCTCTAGTAAAAAAGAAAAAGTAAAAACAATGCGAAAAAGAAAATACGATGCGTCGTTTCTTGGATTTGGGTTTACATTTAAACATTATGATGGTTATGAACAACCTGTTTGTTTGATTTGCGATGAATTTTTGGACACAGAAAGTATGAAACCATCAAAATTGAAAAGGCATTTTGAATCGAAGCATGCTGCGTATGCCAATAAGCCAAAAGAATATTTTGAAAGATTATTAAAAACTTCAAATCAGGAAAAAGAAAATTTTGAAAAGTTCATGACCGTTAATGAAAAATATTTACAATCATCATAGGAAGTTTCATGCTTAATAGCGAAAAATAAAAAGCCTTACAACATTGGAGAAAATCTTGTATTACCAGCTGCTATTAAAATGGTAGAAATACTGCATGGNCATAAATATGCTAATGATATTCGTAAGATTCCTTTGTCAAACGACATTGTCGCGAATAGAATTTCAGAAATTAACATAGACCAATTAGATTAGCTTATTGGAAGAATTAAAGAAAGCCCAAAATTTTCTATTCAGCTGGATGAAACAAGTGATAATACTAAACTAGCTCAGTTGTTAGTGTATGTCAGGTATGTGTATAATGAAAGCGTCGAAGAAGAATTTTTATTTTGTCGAACTTTGACAGAACATACAAGAGGAAAAGATATTTATGGTAAAGTTGATGAATTTTTTTAAGGATGAAGGTTTAGATTGGAAAGATTGCTGCTGAATATGTACAGATGGTGCAAAAGCAATGACGGGTGAAAACATCGGTTTCAAATCATTTGTTAAAGCTGCTAATAATTCACTAACATTCACACACTGTTTTATTCATAGAGGCACTCGCATCAAAACAAATAGCACCAGAATTAAACGAATATTTATTAAAATTGTGAAAAATTGTATTATTCAAACAATTCAATAGAAAATTGCTGATGATGATGTATATAAACATCGAAACATGTCCAATAGTTGCATAAAAAAAGCTTTAATCAAATTATATTTTCGAAATATATATATATGATCTTAAAAAGTTTAAAATTAATAATTAAATTGAATATTAAGTTTTTGTTTATATTATATAAATGGCGGTAACTCCGCTAAAATTGTAAGAAGAATTTAAGTTGGAATAAAATTGAAAATCAATAAAAAAAATTTTTCGTTATTTGTCTTCATTTATGAATATAAAAAAGATTTAATATACTAATTTTTTTCACAACTCCATGGAAGAAAAAAGATTTCAAAGGTCAAATATCTGAAAAATTCAACAACGAACATGTTGAATATTCTCCGGGTGGTTTACTAAGATATCAGAAAGAAATCAAACATAAATGTGATGATCGATGTCTGACGAAAAAGATCTTTTCTCTCGATATCGTACAGAAATATTCCGAAGTTTAGACAATAGTCCATGTAAAAGTCATCTACCCGGATGCGTCTTGTCCGCATGCGATCGATGCGGAATGTTATTCGACATATCAAGATTTCTTTCAATCGATTATCTTGGTTTTACCAAACATTGTGAACATAGTCGAAATGCCTCAAGGAATCGATTTCGGAGATGATATAATGGGAATCAATCACTGCACCGCCACCATTTGCAAGGAGAAGATCGTGGGTGATCACGCGATGCAATATATTAATTGTCGCGTTCGACCGAGGATCGATTGTGGACATTATATAAAGTATGTGCATGTATTGTTATATTTAAATTTAAATAAAATTAACATAGGGGTCAACTACTGCGCAATCCATAAAAATATGGATTTATAAATACTGATAAGCTATTTATTAAAATGCGATTTTAGAAATTAAATTTTTTTCATTAATTTTATAGATTAGTATTATATTATATGATAAAATTTAATTTAAAATCAGTATAAAATCAAAATTTATTGTAACCAAACAAAAGAGTTTAACGTATTATTTATTATCAATATTTAAATTTAAAATACAATTTTTATTATTTGAAATACATGTTACGATTTATAATACACTTGATGAATTTAAAATACCAAAATATATTATTTAAGCAATATTTAAATTTATTATTATTTAACAGTATTAATATTATTTAATAATAAATTTATTATTATTTAATAGTGATTCATTAATTATAAAATTTTTAATAGCAGTTTTTATATATTATATATTTTATCAATTATCTATCGAATTTTAATTTGCAGAATTTCTAACTGGTTTTTAAATCTAAATTATCTTTTTTTTATTACATCTTTAACAACAAAAATTTCATAAAGTTATTCTTCGAAATAATTTTTGAAAATAAATGCAAAATAATTAAAATTCAATTATTTGTAAAAATAACTCTTTTTTTAATTAATTAAGATATTTAGTTATAACTGTTTTATAACTTTTGATTTTAAATGTTTTTTTTCTTTTTTTAGAGATTATTTACAAAAATTAATTATTCAAAAATTTAAAGAATGAGTCCGTCTTTCACACTGATGATGCTGTAGTGGCGAAACATGTTTTGTTATATAACAAAAAATATTAAAATGACGTGTTTTCTTAATTTTGTTTATAAATAAATTTCTATTAAATGTAAATGTTTTATAAATATAAATTTTTTTTTCAGAAACGATAATTTCTATTTTCAATATTTTTTGATATTGTGACTTCCATTTTTATGACGAAATTTATGGAATTTATTAATGATAATTTTATTTTTGAAAAAAAATTGATTTAAGTTTAAAATAATAATAATCTTTTACTTATTCTGTCATGAAATTAATATTTAAATATTTAAAAATTAATTTTTTTCAGTAATTATAATAAAATAAATTATAATCAGAGATTTTACATTTCAAAATATAATTTTAATTTTAAATATTTTTCAGTAATTATTGAATTAATTTTTATTTTATTAATTTGATAATATTTTAGTGTTATTTGAAATTCAATCGGTTATAAACGGTGTACATTCGTTCATTAAATAAAATGTTAATTTATGATATTGTGGTTGACCTGTGGTTGAGGAGTCCCAAATTTTGAAACTAATGAGACCGGTACATTTATTTTTAAATAAGTAGTTTTTGCAAATTTTTAGGTAATACTTTGATTCTGAATAGACAAATTTGTAATTAAGTAAAATCCAGGTGAGCTTGAAGGGAGACGTTCCGCCGTACATTCCATCACAATGATAAAAGAATTTAAAACCATACAATCTGAAATGTATGAATAGTAAGCAAAGGTTATAAGATTTTCAATGATAGGTTAGACATAATAAGAATACTCAAAATTTTTACATGGGGTAATAAGAAATCTTATTCAAATTCAGTAAAAAAAGACGAAGAAAAACTTTTAAAAAAACTTTTTTTTACTTTAATTATGGTAGAAAATTAAAAATCATTTCACATTATTAAAATATTTTATGTATTAATCATATTAAAAATGAGGAATAAATTATTAAGTGAGTACGTTCGATGTACAGAAATTTGAAACTGTACCAGTACATGGGTCTTGAATTATTCATTGCAGCAACCCCTCCGTCCTTTCTGCCATTTAAACTGTATTTCGAAGTTTTTAATTTTGGTAAACATTTTCAATTATCAAATTTTAATCACTGTATTTTTGAAAATTTTAATTTAAGCATTTTACATTTTTTCTGATTTTTTATAGTTTTTTATGTTGTATTGAAATGTTTTGAATTTTTTTAAATTCCAAATAATTAAAGAAAAAATTAAATAATAAAAAAGAACAAATAAAAACGTTTTTTTTACAATTTTTAAGAAATAAAGTCTAATAAATTATTATCTTTATTCCATAAAATAATTAATATAATTAAAATCAAAATGCTTTTTAAAAAATGTTAATTATTAAATAGAAAGAAATAATTGTATTTTATTTTTAAAAAAAATCATTAGAAATTTATTAATTAAAATAAAATTGTTTAAATATATTTTTTTAATAAGTTTTTTGTTAAATAAAAATCTAATCTATATACGAAAATGGTTCAAACAATTATTGATTCAAATATTTCGGTCATGAATGCATTATCGTCCAAAATAACGATCCCAGAGTCCTTTTTTGTCAGTGACTTCATTCATCCCCATTTCAAGCCCGTGTCCTTTAAAACCAAAGTTTTCAACTTTTTGGACCGTCCGCAGGGGTTAAAATGCCTTATTTATCATTTATCAATGTAAGGCCTTATATAATTCATTATAATATAAAATACGTTTAAGTAATATTTATTGATCATATAAATTCAAATTTTAAATATCCTTCTTCATTCTTCCGCAAATGTATCTAGATCAGCCATTTTATAACTTTCGAATCCTCTGACTTCTTTTGGGGATAAAAATACCAACAGTCGTTTTAAAATAAATAATATTCCTTAAATTTACTTCAAGAATCTTTAAGAATCCTTTTGTTACTATTTTGAACTGCACTTTCTTAGATGGACAACTTATTGTCTTGGAAACTTTAACCCTTCCGCTGACCAAAGCTTTGAATCAATGTCTCAAAATTTCATCTTTCCAACACTGTTGAATCTTATTCCTTATACTTTAAATAAATAATGAGTAGAAAACTTCTCTAAAACATACATTTATTTAAACAGTTTTCGAATAATGGTGATCTCTTGAAACGATTAAAAAATATTTTAAATTTTATAAATGTACATAAAAGCTTCCATAAAATACACTGTTAAATTAAATAATAAATATTCATGTAAAACTTTACATCGACTCATTGGGGTATTTGTCGAACCAACCTGAAATATAATCATAATAATATTTAATAATAAATATTTCCAGCTTTGTATTGGTGATGGTGGCGTTAACAATCAGTGCTCTCGAAACCGTTAAATTTAACCCATGGTTGGCAACTTGTCTTTTTTATCTCGTAAAATTTTATTCTAACTTAATAACATCCTTTTTATGTATTTTCGTTAGGAAATCATCTTGGTTACAATTTTCGGGATGGAATATATTGGAAGGATCTGGTCGTCAGGGTCTCAGAGCTGTTATCGGCATTTTAAAGGCCGTTTGAAATATTTTTTCCGTTTGGCGAATATTTTTGGTTTCTACTGATTTTCTTAATGCTAGGATTATAGTATTGTTTTATAGATCTGATCATAATAATTGTATCGATTTTGAGTTTAACAATTGGAACGAATGAAGGTATTTTTACGGCGTCAACTATCAAGTAAGTATATTTTCAAGACATCTTCCAAACCGATTTAATATCTTTTCAGAATCTTCAGACTCGTTCAAATCATGAGGATCGCCAGGGTTGATCGAAAAGGTTCGACATGGTGGTTGCTAAGTTCAGTAATTTATAACCACAGAAAAGTAAATTTTAATTGAATTACTTTCATATTAAAAAAAGACTTCGTTACGATTAAAGTTTAATTTAATCTTTCTAATCTCAAAGATTATATTTTTACACTTCGTACATGTATTTGTATACTTCAGCGATCAAAAATTTTCGTTTTCATCTGTAAAAAAATATCTAAAATTAAAATTTCTTAGGTAAATTAAAAAGACGGAAAATTAAAATTTAAATAAATCAATTAGAGTGGATTAAATCAGATTATGATTATTCATCCCTCAATTTTTGCAGCCAATTAAAACTTGTAAAGACTTCGTTTTCCTTGAAGCTTAAATGATATTCTTTCATATTCGATTGATTGATTGGGTGTTCAGAATCAATTGGATTTGAAATCGGATCGAATTGATTTAGAGAAAAATCTTCACCGGTTAAGACTGCTGGTTGTATCGCGCCGCTACTGGATCGAGTTAGATCGTCACTGATTTTAGTTTCATTATTAACTGGAATCACATCTATCACACGAATATAGTGTGGAGAACTATTGGCGAGTTTCTTGGCACTGAATATCACAATTGCATAATTTCTCCGTCTGCGAATCCAAGCGACAATTCGAAACAAGCTCTTCCATAATTTTGTCGCCAAATATTGTTCGATTTCCGACTTCAAATCGCATATTGTGCTCGTTTCCAATAGACGCGGTTTATCGATTTGATTTGATTAAGATTTGATTCGGTTGTCAGTAATGATTGATGAAGACGCTTTGATTTCATTCGAGTTGTTTCTCGATAATTTCCGATCGGATTTATCGGAACTCGATTCAACGAGCGAATCATCACTGTCTGAGTCGACAATAAATTTACTTAATTTTGAATCGATTTTCTTGACCAAATGACCGTCTTTAATATCGAAATGTGCGATTACCGTTGGAGAGTTTCTTTCGATCTTCTCGATTTTGTCGATTACTTGATGGGCTCTACTCAAATTCAAAATGAATATCTGCACGCCCATATCGATTTTGTTGCTGAAATCTATGACCTTTTGAACCTGATTTTTTAAATTTAATTCAAAATTTGAATCATCATCACTATTTATTGTTTTGGCCAATTCATACAAAGTTGGTAAATCATTTATATTCATTATGAAATCAGGATTCTCAAGAGATATAAGATCATTATCTAAAGGTACTCCATAACATTTAAATTTAGAGATATTTTTTAATTTTGACTGGAGACCTTTTCCATCTATATATTCACTACGACAAGACAAGCAATACGGTACAAATATCAAATGATATTCATCACAGAATTTCTTATTGATCACAGATTCGACAATATCAATCATTTTCCTTTATGATTTGATAAACATTATTATCGATTTATATTTATTCGTTTTCTTGCAGATCTGAATCCGTCATAGCGGCTAATGATTTAATTGATTTCGCTTTGAAGAAAATTTTTTAATGATCCAATATTCGTAAACGGAAAATCATTTTTTTCGTTTTTATTTAAAACTTATTGGAAATAAAAATACTAATCAGCGTCAATTAAATCAATTTCAAATTGCCATTTTTTATAATTGAAAATTCATTAATTCCACAATTGAAATCTTTTATTTTCATTAAATTGAAAAAATTTTTGTGATTGGAAATTCACAGAAATCGAAACCGACTTTTTATTTTAATTACAGAAATTGCATAATTTTTTATTTAACATTGCAAAATTGTTAATTGTTTATTTAATTACAGTATTTAGACAAAAAATAGACAAATATTAAGATAGACAATAATCTTTCAATTGTTTACTCAGCCATTTTTAAGGTATCGATTACGAAATGATTTTTCGAAACAAAATCGTTTGATATACATTTCTAAACAATATTTTGATTTTTGTAAAATTATGAAATCTTCTTTTGATATACAACAGATAATATAGAGGCATCGGTTTTCTACATAATTAATTTCTGACATATAGAACTACATTAATTATATTTGATAAAATTTCAAACCCTTTAAGCTAATTTTTATTAAAAGTTTATTCAATTAAAAAAGAATTTACAAGCTTCTTCAATTTCTTCATGTGATTTGAAAACATGATTTTTAAAACTTTTCTTCTTTCTTGAAAAAAAGAATCTGTAACACAGATTAAAATCTGAACTATAGGGCTATTGATAATTTTTTTTTCAATTTTTCTTCTTTCAAAAAAAAGAGTTGTTTCTTTCCTAGAATGAGGTCTTACATTATCATGCCACCACTTAAGTTCCTTTAGCTTGATGCTGTTAGATCTAAGTTTCCACCATTTTTTACCGGTGTCGTGAACAAAGTTTACATACGCCTGGGAATCAATCTTGGTACCATATGACAGTGCTTTTACATGAAAACGTTTGTTGCAGGTAAAGGTTACGAAAACAAGAGATTTTTTATCAGTCATTGGCGATGGCTTTATGACTTTTGATGGAACAGCATTAGAAGGAATCCAAACTTAGTGATCTTCTTTCTTTCCTCTCGTTATGTTGGAATATGCTTCATCACCCATCTGTGAAATTACATGGCGTATATGCTTTGCAGTGTTAATGCGTTGTTGTTTATTAGCAGCAGAAAGTTCGTGAAGGACCTAAACAGAGCAAACTTTTTAGTAATGAAGTTTTTCACGGACTGTATTTTTGTCAAAAGAAAGTTCATTTTCAATATAACGCAAAGACGCATTTGGAGCTTCATCAATCACTTCTTTGAGTGCTTTAATCTTTTCATCGTCTATTAATGACGGCCTGCCACTTCTTGATGAATCGTCGAAGGACGTCCGCTTCTCTTTTTTAAAATCAGTCAACCATTGTTGAATAGTTTTCAGTGCTGGGTGATTTGCGTCTTCCCATACCTGCTGAAGTTGCTTAAGAATTTCTGAAGCAGAGAA
>MQRK01250798.1:0-16288 GCA_001938485.1 Girardia tigrina
CGTGGGACATCACGGCCGTAACTAAGGTGATCGCGACCGTTGCCATGGTAACCGCGACCGTAACTAAGGTAATCGCGACCGTTGCTATGGTAACCGCGACCGTTGCTATGGTAATCGGGTCGGTTGCTATGGTAACCACGATAACCCATACCGTTGCCATGGTTACGGCTAGGGGGGGGTGTAGGCAGAATGCCCATTTTTACCCTACTCATTCCGACCACCTGTCTAATACGTATTCCGACTACCTTCTTGAAGTACCACGATTAAAAATTACCTGTTTATTATGACCCCTTATTGTTGTTTGCCAATAAAAAATTTTGAACCTAAAGAAAATCTGGAAATTTAATCGTCCTACATGGATAACTAGTTCATTATTCTCTGATTGACTCAAAGAATTCGATCGAAAAATGAGTACTCAAAACGTCAAGTAATTCTTTTCATGGACCACACACCATCTCACAAACATGATTTACGTCTGACAAATACTAAAATAATATTCTTAGTACCAAATAAAACTGCTGCTTGTTAGCCACTTAATCGAGAAATTATTCAGGCCATGAAAGTGAATTACCGAAAACATTTTTTTCGTGTAATCTGCTCGCGCGTTTATTAGGGGTTCTATATCCCTGCATTTTCCCAATCCCGGGATTTCGTGACCAATCCAGGAATTATTTCCAGGAAATATGTAATTTCTTATTATGAAATCGTTCTTTTTATAAATTAAAATCTTTTTTCACAAACTAAAGTCATTTTTCATAAACTAAAATTATTTTTTCAAAAATTAACACTAGAATGTAGGAGCGGTCATTTTTGACTACAAGCAAATTTTAAACCGAACCTTATTTAAGACAATAAATACTAATGACTTAATTTTTTAAAGCTCATATCAAGATTGTTAATATTTATCAAACTTATAAAAAGTCTCAAAAATTTAAGTCGATAGAAATTATTGTCTTAAAATTGGTGCGCTTTAAAATTGCTTTGCGGTCAAAAATGACCACTCCGGCATTCTAGTGTTAAAATTATTTTTTAATAATCTAAAATTTTTATTTTATAAACTAAAATCATTTTTTAATAAATTAAAATCATTTTTTCAAATATTAGATTTTAAAATAACATAATGAAATTTTTGTTTTATTAATAACATCATTTTAATTCACTTTTATATTGAGTACTTTAAATTTTTGAAAAAAAGTTAAATAAATTCTGAATACAGGGATCCCGGGATTGGAACTTCTAGTGTTTATACATTAAAAGAAGATGTTAATAAACCTGTTGAACAGCTGATGAAATCTGTCACAATTCTGTTCGTGAGAATTATCCTGTTACAGTTATGATATGTTTTTCTCATTGTGGATTTCCTGTAGTTTCTGCACTTTCCTTAAACTTTACAGAGAATGATTATTTGGCAGATATTCATTATTGATAATCAAAGATCCGTATCTGAAAGCGATTTGATGAAGAGAACCAGATGATAAACTCTTTCTCGGAGGCACAACACTGAATGCTTTAGCTACGCCTTTATTTTCTGAAGAAGAGACACGCTGGATAGCCTCACCTGGAAAAAGCAGACCAAGTGCAACGTCATGCTCTGGAATTAAAAATGCATACTAAACAATCGACCTTAGATTCTTTCGTGAAAAGAGCGTAACTTTGAATTAAGTAAATGTTGTTTCTCTTTCAATTTTTATTCATTGAAAAAAAGCTTTACGTGATTACTTTTTCATAGTTTTTAGTTTAAAAATGTGAATACCTTTATTTTACTCGTGGCTTAATAATCCAATAAAATAAGCTGTCTAATCAGACCACCTTGGTATTAATACCGACTACACTGGACCCCGATGGTGGTCTTAATATACAGGTTCTACTGTATAATGTAAAGTTAAATATATTATGCAACATGTATTATTATTTATGTATTATTTATTTATCGATCAAAGTTATTATAAGTAAAAATTAGAATTATAATTCTTATTGCAAACTCCTCCAATTTACCGAAAGTAAGTGATTATATCCTCATCTTTCAAAAAAATTATATCGCCAATCATCAAAAGAAGAATCTACTTCAACAAAAATAAATCATTTAAATCAGAACCCAAAGAAACTAATCCCTCAATAATTTTTATTGAAACAAAATTCAAATTGGACTACATTTTTTTAGAACTATCTATCCATTAAAGAAATAAGAAAATTTACGGATTTTCCTATTTTGACATTGTGCCGATCTTTTGAAGGACTATCTTCTTTCAAAGTATTTGTAAATTATTTCGTATTTCCTAATAATCAACATCTCTCGTTATATTCAAATTTTGAGGTTCATAGTTAACTCTTCTTTGACCTCTTTCTGTTAAATTGTTTGAGATTAATTATAACTATTAGTTAAACATTTGTTTATTTCTTTTTATTTTTGGTTTACTTGATTAAAAGGTAATTTGGGCTGAATAAAATAATTTCTAGTCTAGATTAATTTTTGATTATAACAAATAAATACTAGCTTTTAGTTGTCTGTCCTTTGTAATCTTTACCATATCTCCGTTACCCGTTAAAGTACGGAACAATACAGTAAACGTTTCGTTTTCTAAAACTATAATCAATAGGTAGCAATGGTTGGTTTGCGAAAATGGAATTCATCGCGTTAGTATATTTTACTTAAGTTTTAAGAAGCATATGAGAAAATTTGTTTTCATCAAATGGTTAAAATAAAATAAAATCTGAAAATAAAATCTTTTTTAATTTTTGAAGTCCCTTACTAGGGTGATTCAAAAGTTTTTTTTCGTTTTTCCTTGCTTTACATTGTGAAAGTTATTTTATATGAATAATCTATTTTGGCATTATTGATTTTTATATTATTTATTATGGTATTCTATAACGAATATCTTTTTATAATGTTACTTTATTCATTAAACGTTTGTTTGTTTATTCTTATCAGATTATTGAGAGCGAAAAATACGGAATTCGACTCTTTGAGTGACATTACTGGAACCAAGGCTTCAACGCAGCTGATGCAGCCCGGGAAATATGTGAAGTATAACGCGAAGGTACGGTCAGTGTTCGTTTCTCAAGTGGTGACGTCAATTTGGAAGACCAACCTCGCTCTAGGCGACCATTTGTTGTTGATGATGACACTCTACGTCAAGCTGTGGAAGTGCAGCCCTTCACCAGCACGCGGGGATTATCAGCAGAGCTTAGTCCTTCACAACCCACTATTCAACGTCATCTTAATCAGCTTGGCCTTGTCAAAAGACGGTATCGACAAATTCCTTACAAACTAACAGCCACTCAAGCACAACAACGATTTGATCTCTGCAAAGAACTGCTTGCTCACTCCCATGACATGTGCTTTTTTAGAAGGATGGTAACAGTGGATGAAAAGTGGATATTTTTCCGTAATCCCAACAAGGAGAATCAGTGGCTCTAGCCTGGTATCCCCGCCGAACCCATGGTTAAACAAGGACGCTTCAATTGCAAAATTATGCTCTGTGTATAGTAGAATTTCGAAGGGGTGATCAACTTTGAACTGGTTCCAGAGGAGCGTACTGTGAATGCCAATCTCTGAACTCAGCAGCTGGACAGAGTCTACACCATTCTCTGTGAGTGTCACCTGGCATTGGTCAATTGCAACTGAGTTCTTCTACAACAAGACAACGCTCCGGCATTTACTGCACGTTTGATTCGTGGTAAAGTGCAAGAGCTTCAGGGGATCAGAGTTTTGTCCCCAGTTACTACAACCTCTTTCGGGCAATGGGGCATTTCTTCAGAGGGCGGAAGATCAATTCAGTAGAAGAGATAGAACAAGGGTGCTGCGATTTTTTCGCTTCACAAACGACAGAGTGGTACACCCGATGAATCGAGCAACTGGCTGAAAGATGGTTGAAGACCATCGAAAATAAATGCGTGTATTTCGAAGAATAAATGTGTTCCGTATATATGCTTTATCTTCAAAAAATGAGTGAAAAAAGGAAAAATCTTTTGATTCACCATAGTATTATGCGTCAGTTTAATACGTGGATTGACCTGATACCTCAAAAATATTTAATATTCTATATTGCAATTCAGTATTAATAAATACAAAAATAATTAATAAGCCTAAGAATTAAAGGAATCCAAAATAAAACTTCTTTTTGTTTCTTTTTAAATTTTTATCTTACCAAATTTTGAACATCAGAATTGTAAATTGAAAGGGTATTTATACACAAAATTATAAATACATAAAAAATTTTAAATTTAATTATTTGTAATATTTAATTATTATAAATATTGAATTAAAATATTAATTTTTATTAAGTTATTAGCGTTATGCGGACATTTGTTTTCCCCATTACGAGAAAATTTATTTATTTCTAAAGTGTTGAACATTGCTGAGGATGATAGCAGGGGCGGATTTAAACAAAAAATAGAAATGTTGTTCAATAAGCGATTTAAAACGACCAGAAATAATAGAAAAAAATAGATGTGTTGTCATGCAAGAAATAGAGGTTTTCTTTCGTTGATCTCACAGCATTAAGAAGAGCACAGTAGTAATGGGAGTCAATGCTTCCAGATGTAAAGTCAAGTTTGACCACTGTTTTGCGTCCAAAAACATAATTAGCATGAGACATTTTCGAAGCGATGACCCTGAACGGTGCATTTTCTTGTTTTTTCTCTGAAAATACCCGTTTACGAAACTCTCACTTACTGTAGGGAATGTAAAGACTCAATGGAGTCTCATCCTCAGTTATAATTTTCTTTAAAAATGGCGTATAAAAGCACCAAACGTGGCAAGGTTGTCTTGAAGTGTGGTACAAATCGACTGCATTGTTTTTAACTCCAAGGTCCCTAAGCATATTCTGCACAGTTCTCTTGCTCTTATTAGGTCGGTTTGACTGCTCTCTCTGTGTAATTAATCTTTTTTCTTTCACAATAATCGATTAAATTTTCATTTTTTCATCGGGGATTTCTTGAGGGCGCCCCCGTCATTCTTCGTCAAACACTTTGGTCCTGCCAGAGGAAAACTCTCTTACCCAGTTGTAAATAGTGTCCTTGCATGGTGATTCATTTCCATATGTTTCTTGCAGCTGAAACACGATATCCTTCTTTTCAGTCTTCCTCAAAAGCAAAACATCATATTAAGACAAATGGGGAGCCAATTAATTTAAAACCTTTTCGTCAACCAATGCATCTCGAAGAAAAAATCATGGAGATTATAAAAAATTTGTATGATAATAATATCATTCGGAAGTGTAATTCATCTTGGAACACACCATTAATTTGTGTGTGGAAAAAAGAGAAGAAGGATATTCGTATCTGTTTGGATTTTAGGCCTTTAAATGAAATAACAGATAGACAAGCTTTTCCGATGCCCAATGTTGATGAGATGTTGGATGCTTTAGGAGGTGCCACGTAATTTAACTCGATTGACCTTGGAAATGCTTATTATCAAGTTGAGCTGGACGAAGAATCTCAAGAGAAAACTGCCTTTTCTACAAAGCAAGAACAGTATTGTTTTACTCGTATGCAGTTTGGTATAGCGGCTGCATCGGGAACTTGCCAAGAGATGATGACAAAGGTAATCGGAGGCATCAAGGGTGCCACTGTATACTTAGATGTTATCTTGGTATACACAAAAGATCGTGAGCAACACTATATTGTTTTGAATCAAGTTTTAGACAATATTAGGAAAGCAGGATTGCGGGTGAACCCAGAAAAATGTCAATTGTTGAAACGGGAAATCAAATTCCTTGGACATATAGTTAACGAAGATGGTGTAAAAAAAGACCCGTCCAAGATTGAAGAAATTAGAACATTTGGGAAACCAAAGTGTGTTAAAAACTTACGCAGTTTTTTGGGCATTTGTAATTATTATCGATGATTTATAAAAGAGTATGCAAAGAAAGCTAGAGTATTAGAACAATTATGCGGGCCATATAACAATAAAAAAACTGAATTGGACAAGCGAATTAGAGTTAGCATTCGAAAAGATGAAGGATGCATTAATGACAAGCCCGGTATTGTGTTTTCCTGACATGTAAAGAGATTTTATTCTAGATACGGATGTTAGTTTTGACACCATTGGAGCCGTGTTAGCCCAGAAGGATGATCAAGGAAAGGAAAGAGTTGTAGCTTATGGATCGCGATCAATGAATAGTCACGAGAAGGCCAATGTGTTACAAGAAAAGAACTGCTTGCTATGTATTATTTTTGTAACCATTTTAGACATTTTCTGTATGGTAAACGGTTTACTTTGCGTACCGACCATAAAGCAATCCCGTTTTCTGAACACTAAGAAGCCAATTACATCGCAGTTTCAAACGTGGATTAACTATCTGAGAAGCCTGGATATGAAGTTAGAATTTCGAAAAGGATCTTCGCACACGAATGCTGATATGCTGTCAAGGATGAATTGTGATACGTGTACTCAATATTTGATGCAACACAAAGCCACTCGAAGATATTATCTGGGGAACCCATCGGATGTTGGCACACGCGGCTGCAAGAAAAGTTGAGTATTATTTAAGAGACTCTAAGGATTTTTACAAACTGAAAGGTAAGATCAAATTCGTACGCAGTTGTGAATCATGCCAAAAGTATAAAACATATACGGCCAAAACAAAAGAGAACACCATAAAATTAGAAGCTGCCAAGGTTTTTGAATGCATTTATGTGGATATTTGCGGACCGTTGAAAGAGACTTCTGGGAAAAAGAAATATATTCTAGGCATCATTAATCAGTTCAGTAAATATATTACGTTATTAGAAATATCGAAACAAGATGAAGAGTCGATAATAAAAGGAATAATGCGGAATTGGATATTGAAATTTGGTTCTCCAAGGGCGATGAATGTGGATTGCGGTAAAGTTTTTCAATCAAAAAAGATGAGAGAGTTTGCAGAGAAACAGAATTTCGAAATTAGATTCTCCAGCCCATATCATCATAACACAAACGGACAAATTGAACGACAATTCCGTACGGTGAGAGAATTGATAAATGCAACATTGCATGAAAGAAGAAGTTCGGACTGGGCAGAGATTCTACCGGAGATCGAGTTCTCATTAAAGGCCACATTACAGACGACTGTCGGGATGAGTCCAGCTGAAATCATTTTCGGAAGACGTATAAGCAGGGAGAAATGGAATGGGAAAAAAATAAACATTTCAATATGAGCGGGACCAGGAGGCTATTACGCGAAGACAATTCTTTCCAGGAGATGAGGTGTTGGTAAAAGTAGAATCTAGAACAAAAGATCAAGGGAGATACGATGGGACATATAAAGTCATTCGAAAAGTAGATGATAGAAGATATGTTCTTGAAGATATGATTGGTAAAACATGTGAAAGAAATGTGGAGAAAATTAAAAAATTCTTGCGTGCGGGGGTGTAAGCGAGTGTTGTTAATTTTTTAATTTTCAGAAATAGGAAATTCGGTTTTTTAAAAATTTCGAATTATAATCGAAATTAAAAAAAATATTGGAAAATTAAAAAAAAATAAAAAAAATGAAAATTTGTTTAAATAACAAATTTAACCTTTTGTAGATTTTGAATAAATTTTGCAAGTTTTAATTTCTTTTGATTTAGAATGGAAGACAATTCGCAACCTAACATATATCATAAGGGTTTCAGATATATACGAAAAAATAGATTTTTGAGCACGTTTTTGAGAATTTCAAAAATGTTCGAAAAAATCAATTTATCAGCACTTTATCGAAAATGTTGACATGGAATCTGAATGTACGTATG
Source organism: Girardia tigrina (assembly GCA_001938485.1). Taxonomy (NCBI): domain Eukaryota; kingdom Metazoa; phylum Platyhelminthes; order Tricladida; family Dugesiidae; genus Girardia; species Girardia tigrina. Next base: position 7,714 of record MQRK01250798.1, read on the forward strand.
TGGGTTCCTATTCAAGTGCATGAGCACTTTTTTGATATTATGCTTCCTTGTACCTTTAAAATCAATGTGCACTTTGTGCAAATTTGTACATTATTATTATTATAGAGAAAAGTAATCAATATATGAAAATTTGATTTGCACATTCAAATAGAGAATCAAAATGTGCATTAAACACATGATATCGATTTTTGACCCTAGTATTTTTAAAAAATTTTATGTATTGATTTTTGTACTTTTACACATATGCAACTTGAAAAGCACTGTGCTGGCACATTAAAAATGTGCGGCACAATTTGCACTAACAATTAGCACTTTAAAAATATCGATTAGCACATTTGGGCACTGTGCAGCGATCGATTAGCACTTTTTTCTACGGTCCTTAATTACGGGGTGACGGTTGCTATTGATGCGGGAACCGTCACCATGGTTACAACCGTCTTGGATCACTGTATCCGTTGCTAATGAAAAACGTTCCTTGGTTACCGTTACAATGGTAACAATGACCTTGGTTACGGTCACCAAGTGAACCGGAACCGTTGCTAGAGTGATCGGAACCGTTGCTATGGTGATCGCGACCGTTACTAGGATACCGAGGAGCAATCAGAAGCGTTTCCAAGTGAACCGGAACCGTTGCCATGACAAGAGGCTACCCTCGGAGGGTCTATCGATTGAGAGAGAACATACATTTTTCCCCTACTCACATTTCCACTCAAGGAAAATTAAAACGTTTTTACAATTGTAATTACCTTCAATTTAATGTCGTAAGCTTTAGGATTTAGTAAAGAACATCTAAGAAGATTGTTCCCAAAAGTTTTACTTTTATTGGTTTTTTATTTTAACCAATAAAATAAAATTATAAAATTCATTTAGATTGTAAAAAGTAAGTTTGTGTAATTATTTAAAAAAAACTATTAAATGGATATTAATGTTTCATGGCTAACCCCATCTCTCTTCTCATTAGAGTGAGCTTTGAGATATTGGACATGGTTGCTTGGTCAATTTTGTAGTTAAAATGCAGACATCCAAGAGAAATTTTTCTTGACATAACGGAACCCCATAATCTTGCTGTGAGAGTCTTGATCGTCAGGGGATCAAATAGAGAAGTATCAATAGTTTCTTGGCCATTTTCAATACAACTTGCATTATTGTAGCCTTTTCCAGGAATCTGGAATACTTTCCAGTTGATCATCCAATTATTATTATCATTACTCCAGTTACAGAGATTATTTTTCTCAAAATCACAAGACATTTTAGAACTGAGTTTAGAAAATCTCAAATTTCCTAAAATAATTCAATTTATCTTACAATATGTTTACTTTTACTTATTGACAAAGCTCGTTAGCTATTGTGACGAATAAATTAAGATGAGTTAAGACAGGGATGCTCATGACTTTATAAATTTATATCCGAATTGAAATTTATCCAACAGAAATAACATACCCCATTTCTTTTCTCATAACAGTAAGTCTATTTTCACTTCCTTCGAAAAATTTGTACGTGACTGAAAAGCAGCCCAATTTTTGATCGGCAGTCATTGAAGGACTCCACAATCGAATTGTTAGTTTTTCGTTTTTTAGACGCGCAGCTTTAGACATTTTTGGTGATGAAATGCAAGCTCCCCGATTACTTAGACCTTGGTTTGAAAGGAAATGCACTTTCCAGTTGGTCAACCAGTTATTATTATCATTCACCCATGTACATAAGTTGTTCGAGTCAAAGTTGCAGTCCAAATCAGTTACTACTAAATGTCAGATAATGTCTATTAAGATTATTATCCTAGCACTGAGAACATCGCCCTTTCTTCAGAATGATTTATAAATATTGAGTTTACTGTTTATGAAGAAAACTTTATCTTTTAAACTTAAAAATAATTACAGCTGAATTGCTTCGACCTTGATAAAAATGCGTAAAATACCGAAAAATTGTAAAAAGTAACTTCGACATCAAATGACTTTCAAGCCTCTTTAATTAAAAGTTTCATCTTTCAAAACTAACCCCATTTCCCTTCTCATTAACGTTAATTTAACAGACCGATCTCCTTCCATTCTGTATTGAAATGAAACACATCCTGATTTTTCTTTTTTCATTATTTCAGGCCCCCATAATCTTGCAGTCAATGATAACTCATTTATTTCATCTGTAAATCTTAAACATGCTCCTAAATTTTCTTTATGTTCGTTCACAAATCCAAGAGATGTCGATTTCCAGCTCACTTTCCAATTGTTTGGATCATTATTCCACTTACAAAATCCGTAGTCAAAAGTACAATCCAAATCCGATACAGCTAAAATCATAAAAAGATAACGTTTTACTTATATATAAAAACAAGAACAAAGCTCGATTAAATGGTCCTAAGTGTTTATTTTTCGGAAATTTTGCAAATATGTTTATTAATTGAATCTACCGGAACTAACCCCATTTCTCTCCTCATCAAAGTCAACTTGCTGTCTCGTTTACTTATAATTCTATAAGCAAAAGAAACACATTTTAATTTGTTGTCACTAAATATTACAGGACTCCAAAGTCGCGCGGTAAGCGGTTTTCCATCGGCCATTTTCATTAATTTGGAATTCTTAGAAGATCTTAAGCAAATTCCCCGTCGTTCGGTAAATAGATGGTCATTAAGTTCCGTGTTTATCCAATTTATAAGCCAATTATTTCCATCGTTAATCCACTTACAAAGTCCACTTTCAAAATCGCAATCCAAATCCGATATTGCTAAAATTCTATACGAAAATATTTTTTTATTAATACATAATATCTGAGAACAAGACTCGCTAATATCGCTGTTGTACATCAAGAATTTTTAATTCAATTTTATTAATTATTTTCTTTTACTAACCCCATTTCTCTTCTCATTAATGTCAACTTTGTTAATGGATCTCCTTCTATTCTATATTGAAAAGTGAAACAGTTGAGTTTAATGTTTTTCAACACTTCAGGTCCCCATAATCTGGCAGTTAGCAATTGTTCCTCGATATTTTCTTGAGCCTTCAAACAAACTCCACTATTTTCAAGATTGCCGTGATCCATAAATCCAAAATTATCCAGAGAAGTTAATTTCCAATTCAATTTTCAGTTATTTTGATCGTTGCTCCATTTACAAAAACCATTTTCAAAGGAGCAGTCCAAATCTGAGGCAGCTAAAACATTTTAGTTGTAAGTAACAAATATATTTTCTTATAAAATTCCCGGAGAACAATGCTCATTGATTAAGGATACCCTTGTGAAATATATTTAAGTATTTATTTTAGGTATTTATTTTATGAGTGTCATTTCTTTTTTCATGAATGAACGTTAGTTTTGATTTCATAGTCTTCTTTTGGACGAAAAAGAAAAAAATCGGTCTCAAAGTGTAATATCTTTTTTGTAAAAGATCAAGTCACAACCCCAAATTTCATTAAACTAAGAAAAATAGTAGTCTATTAAGATTTAATAAGTAATCTTTAAAAGACTTTAACTGCTGAAAATATGCTTTAAAGTATTCTAAACAATGGCTAACCCCATTTCCCTTCTCATCAAAGTCAATTTAGAATGTTTCACATTTGCTAATCGGTATGCAAATGAAACACATCCAAGTTTCGTATCCCCAAATATGAATGGACTCCAAAGTCTTGCAGTTAAAACCTCTTCTTTGATCGACTTAATTAAGTTTACTTCCGAGGATAATGTCAAACAAACGCTCCGATGCATTCGAACCCAATTTATTAGCCAGTTATTCTGATCGTTACTCCATTTACAAAAGCCATCATCAAAGGTACAATCCAAATCTGATGCTAATAAAATCATTATTTTTAATTTGAAGAAATTTATTGCTTTGAGAACAAAACTCGAATGATATTTTTTTAATCTTAATTTTGCGTTTTTAATTTAAACTTACCCCATTTCTCTCCTCATTAAGGTAAGTTTACCATTTTCCGCATTGACCATTTTGTACACAAAAGAAACGCAACTCAATTTCGTATCACTGAAAATAACCGAACCCAAAGACGTGCTGTGAGAGGTTTTTCATTACTCGCCTTAATAATTTTCATATTTCCAGATGCTTTCAAGCAACTACTCCTTTGGGAAACCGCCCAGTTTATTAACCAGTTATTGTGATCATTTGCCCATTTGCAAAAATTCGAATCAAAATTACAGTCCATGTCAGAAACAGCTGAAAGAATAGTAGGGGGCTTGAAATTTGAATCAAATCTTAAATCACTGAGAACAAAACTGAGCGGAAATTTAATTTCCCAGATTTTTTTATTTAAGATATTTATTAATAACCCTTTCCACTTACCCCATTTCTCTTCTCATTAATGTTAATTTTGTCGATTTATCCCCTTCAATTCTGTACTGAAACGAAAAACATCCTAATTTTATGTTTTTAATCACTTCAGGGCTCCACAGTCTGGCTGTTAACAGGGGTTCATCAACATTTTTCATAAATGTCAGACATGCTCCGCCCGTATCAGTATTCGTAAAGCCAATATCCAGCATTGAAGTTTGTTTCCAATTTAATTTCCAATTGTTAAAATCATTACCCCACTTACAAAAGCTTTCTTCAAAATCACAATCTAATAGAAATTGTCCTAAAATATGTCCTTAATCAATTTTTATTTGCAAAGTTTTGAATGCACTGAGAACAAATTGAATGAACAATTATTGTTGGAACCCAACAGAACCAAACAAACTATATCCATAACTACTTTTAATACCGTTAAACTATAAGAAATTGGAAATACAACCAAATACATCAATCAAATCTTTACTTTGAAAACATAATTTTATTTCCTAATTTTCATACACCTATTGATCTTAAAATGTACCTTCCATTTCTGATACATCCTTCATATTCATCTTTCGATGGTTCATGTTCTAGTTTCATTGTCCTTTAAACTGAATCAAACGTCATTTAATTTCATTTTCGTTTTGCTTTATGGATATTAAAATAAATAGTAATAAAAACATATATTTCAAATAGCCTTACAAAAATCGATGGCTGGAATGTGTTTAAATACATTTTAAAAAGTTCAAAAATCGAAATATCATTGGAAGCTCACGAAATTCTCAATTACTTTTCTTCTTTCACTTTCCTTCTAAAGAAACACCAAATATGAAATGTACGAAAGATAATATGGATCGTGATATTCGTCTTGAAGTATTATTGGACTGTCTTGAACAAACATCACAAAACCTGTCTTGAAATGGTCCTAATTGTCGAAAAAATTAATATGGATTCAATATGGTCTTCAGGAAAATGATTAAGTGACAGCTATCAAATAAGAGCATTAATAATAAATGTTAACCAACATACGTATGTATATCATAAACGACCAAGTATCTGGCCTCGAATGGGTCAAACTTTTGATTAATTAAAAATCAACTACATTTTTCAATATGTTTACTAGGGTTAGAATGAAACAAACCTTAGTAAACATATTGAAAAATGTAGTTGATTTTTAATTAATCAAAAGTTGTATACTATAGACCTCAGGCAATCAGTTATTCATTGGGCGTTTTTAGACGAATACAGGTTAACAGATGTTCAGTTATTGCTTATAGCAGTCACTAATCATGTTGCAAGTGACCATATGACACATTAATTACTTTCTAATTGGGTAGAAATAGATTTGCCATCTGAAGGTAGTGAACAATTGAATTCTAAATTCTTCACAAAACATATTTCAAGATAAGGCATTTTTAGAGTTATCAAACCTTATTCTTGTCAAAAGGATCATAATTTTGATCATTCTTCATATACAAACATTTTGATGTACTTGTGTATTCTTTATATACATTTGCAACATTTAATTTGGATATATTGTCTCTTTCGGTTGAAGATTATTACTTTGAAATTCTTCGATTAATTAAAAAAGAATAAATAAGTTTTATAGTGTTTGTATATTTTCCACTCGATTAAATAAGAAAAAAGCAAGAGAAGCTGAATAGCAAAAAGGATTGATTCTCAATTTGTAAAACCAACTTTATATACATGACACTATCATATACATCGAATACAGTATAAAGGATAGAGGAAATCGTTGTCCTTCAATGTACAGCAAGATGTAATACAATTCAGTCTATTCATATATTTCTTTTTAAGAACGACTACAGTATCGTTATATGTCTCACTAGTTCGTTATAAATAAGAAGCCAATGCTTCTTTAACATAAATTATGGCTTGTAATTTTGAAAATCTTTAAACTCACCCCATTTCCCGACGCATCAAAGTCAAACGTCCATTGGTATTATCTTGAAATTTATACTGAAATTTAACACAACCGATTTTTACTTTTTTGGAAACAGGAGGTCCCCATAACCTAGATGTCATTGTTTGACCATTATCATCACTACTGACCGGCTAAATACAAACTCCTTTATTTTCTTGAATGTTCTTTTCAATCATATCTATTTCCTCCATTGCTGTTAATTGCCAATTTAATAACCAGTTATTATAATCATTTCCCCATTTACAAAAACCATCTTCAAAACCACAATCTAATAAAGATTGTCCTAAAATAATTTCCAAAATAAATTTTAATTGCTCCTAATTTTCAACGCACTGAGAACAATTTCAACTGATTCTTTAGAAAAATTATTAACACTCCAAAAAATTATTTTTATGTATGATCTGATTCTGCGAAATTCTTTTAAATTCACCCCATTTCTCTTCGCATTAGAGTCAATCGACCTTTCGTGTTTTCTTGAAATTTATATTGAAATTGAATGCAACCAACTTTGATCTTTTTCGAAACAGGAGGACCCCATAATCTGGACGTCATTATTCGACCTTCGTCTTCAGGATCCGTGGACTTAATGCACGCGCCTTTATTTTCTTGAATGTTCTTATCAATCATATTTATCTCTGCCAATGCGGTCAACTGCCAATTTAATTCCCAATTATTTAAATCATTTATCCATTTGCAAAAGTTGTTTTCAAAAGTGCAGTCCATTAAAGATTGACCTAAATCGTAAATTTTTCAATTTTATTTTAACTTTAACTAAATGAGACTAAGAACAAGTCTACTTTATGAAGCAGTCAAAACTTTTACTTATAATTTATAAGTAGAAAATAAATTGAATTTATTTTTAGCGTAAAATATTTTCTATTTTGAACTCACCCCATTTCTCTTCTCATCAATGTTAAACCACTTTTTGACCCTTCTTGAAACCGATATTGGAAGGTAAAACATCTTTTTTTCAGGTCCTTTGAAATGGCTGGACCCCTCACAATCTTGAAGTCATCATACGACCATCATCTCCGAAATCTGTTGACTTGATACAAGCTCCGTTTGATTTCATAATGTCCGGACTGAACATTCCGATTTGATTCGATTCCGTAACCTCCCAGTTCAGTTCCCAGTTATTTTGATCATTATGCCATTTACAGAACCTTTTTTTCGAAAGAACAATCCATAGGAGAAGTAGCTAAAACCACAAAGTTTTTTCTCTTTCTATTTTTAAAAGTCTCATTGTCACAGAGAACAAATTTCATTGTTTGTGAAGTATTTTGTTATAACAAATAACGGCATTTAGATTTAATCAGCTATTTTTTAATAATCTATTTTCATGTTTTGTTGGAACTCGAAAAAGGTGAATAAAAATATCGAAAGAAATAAATTTCAGAGGTTTTAAAAGAAAAAAGAGGCACTATTTTATACAAGGCAAATCTGAATAGCTTCTTCAAAATAATTACATTTGACATTGAAAAATAAACAATTTTGATTAATTTCCAACGGAAATTAATGTTTAAAATATTAAAATGAGAATTATTTAACGTTGTCTCGTAAATACTGAATATATTCCACTAGAAAAATATCATTTGAATAACATGTTCTGAAAGAACCTTCATCCTCGAATATTAATAACAGTCAACCCTCGAATAAGACGGGACACAGTTTCTTTAACCGTTGATTGAAAAATAACAAAAAACATATATGGGGTACACCAATCATAAAGCACTACGTGCGCCATCGAATGGTCATTACGATCAACTCTACGCATTGGGCATCTATTAATTTTAATATTGAAAAATCTCGTATGCCCATTATAATAAACGGAGAAACCATACAGACGATGGATATGGACACTTTTTGACTGCAAAACAAACAACAAACCGCTCTTCTGCAAATCAGCCTTATTTTTTGACTGACAGTGGACGAACATCAAACTTCATTCTACCACGCCTTAGATTTTCCTTGAAAAATAACAACATACCCAACAGAGAGCTTGAGTAATACGAACATCACAATACAGCCAAATTAATCTTTAAAAAAATAATATCTTAAAAATCCTTTGGTGAATATCACACGTTGATCGCATTTGACGTCATTCATACATTTATGTACCATTAGGTCTAGTGACTGATCATTAAATATTATTAAACATCTTGGTAAAAGCGTTTTAATTAAAACTAGATGAAGCAAATATTGTAGTAAAATTATTTAACATCCCTTTTTGTATGTTTTCTATGATTTATTAGGTTGTTCGATATGAAACGGGTCAAAATTAAAGTAAAATGTAAATCGATTTTTTTTAAATAATAACATTTTATTTTTAATCAAAATATCCCCCCATGTTGTCAACACAC
>MQRK01250799.1:10975-22398 GCA_001938485.1 Girardia tigrina
CGAACGAAATTTATGCTGTCGTTTAGACATCTGCGATATGCTTCTCAAACGTCAAGAAAATGATCCATTTTTGAAGCGCATTGTCACTGGAGATGAGAAATGGGTAGTCTACAATAATGCAAAACGCAAAAGATCTTGGAGTAAAAAGATCAACCTGCTCAAAGCACTTCGAAAGCTGACATTCATAAAAAAAGTGATGCTATTTGTTTGGTGGGATTTCAAAGGAATCGTATTTTAAGAGCTTCTTCTGGACAAAACTGCGATCAATTCAGACGTCTACTGTCATCAACTGGACAAATTAAATGAATCCCTTAAACATAAAAGTCCAGAATTGATCAATAGAAAAGGTGTAGTGTTTCACCAAGATAATGCCAGACCTCATACAAGTTTGGTAACTTGCCAAAAGCTTTTACAGCTTGGATGGAACATCATGCCTCACCCACCATATTCTCCAGACCTCAGACCTTCTGATTATCATTTTTCCGGTCTCTACAAAATTATTTAGAAGGTAACACTTTTGGATCAAATGAAGATGTTAAAAACCACTTGGAAAAGTTTTTTAGCAGCAATGGACAAATATGTTATGAACGTGGAATCATGTCACTGCCAGGAAGATGGAAGAAGGTATTGGACCACAATGGCAATATGTATTTCAATAAAATATTTATTCGTCATAAAAATTTGTCTTTTCCTTTAATACAAAAAAACAAAATGACTTTCCGAACAACCCAATATTTTGCCGTTACTTTGTGGGTGATATGGAGTGGTGTGGTGATGTTCTATTTTTTTAATTCTTGAAGCTATTCGTTTGGTTTCAATTGATGTTCAGTTCCAAGTTCGGTCAAGCGGCGTAAGTCTTGGGCTGCTGTCATCATATTTTCCTTTAAGAGAGCCTCTTTCAGTTTTTCATATGGAGAATCGCAGGAAGGATCCATGGCTTATGTAGGTGTTTCCAGAATGTCAGGAGGTAGGCTGGTAAGAACATGGAAATATTTTGTCTTCTGGATGGAAATGTTTGCGAGTTTGAAGGCGGCTTTCACTTTAATGAACAAGTTTGCAATATTTTTGAAAAACGGAGAGATTCTGACTTGAATGCGACTGAACTCAGCCACTTTTCTGACACCAGTGTAGTCACTTTGATCCATAATTAAAAATAAGCTGATAAATAACGCTTTTTTAAAATGTTTATTTTTATAACATTCTGTTTATTTAAACAAATATATTTAATTTTAATTATTGCATTTTAATGCATTATTAAAATGAAACTATATTTGTTTGATATTAGGATTTAGGTATTAGGATTATGCCTACAATCAACATATTTTTAATTGAGAAATTTTCATATTAACTTGGAAATTTTTCAATATTAAATAGATAATGTTTCGTTTTTAATTGAGAATTTTTCATTCGATGAAAATTCGTGAATTCGGCAATAACACCATTTCAGAAAACTGTTGCAGATTATATGTATATATATATTCGAGTTGTCATTATTTGAACTAATTGAAGCCATTTCGTACATTTTGCTTTTTGGATTACAATAATTTATGTGCCAGAGAATCGTAAAAAAATTTCCAAAATTTCATATAAGTAAAATATATGAAAACTCCACAATAGTTTCTTTAATTGGTTACGTGATTAATATTTAGGTTAAGATATTTTCTATTTTATCTGCTAAGTAGAAGACAGTATGCCTTGCAAGAAGAGGTCTTTTAACACAGAGAAAAGCAAGGAAGCCTGGATAAAGAACATATTTCAATTTCAAGCGCCATCAAGAAAAGGTAAAGTGGCAATTTATGAGAATACCTCTAAGAGAGAAAATGTGATTCAAAGATCGGAAATAGCAAATAAACAAATTGAAAGATAAACAACGAAGACATTTCACGTCGACGAGAAAATTTGGACAAAGAAAGAAAGAGGAATAAAAGTGAAGACCGTTACAAAGGACCATGTGCAATAATCAAAAGATTCACGATAGAAGTTATAGTGTTGAAAATATAGTTATAAAGTTATAGTGTTGATGGGGAGGAATGTAGAGACGTTCAAAATTTTTAAAGGTAAGTGAGAATGTTAAGGATTAAAAATGAAACTAAAATTTTCCCTACATTGCATTAATTTTAAAAGTAAATATTTTCATATAAATAATAAAAAGAAAATTAAGTTAAATAAATTTTAAAAAGTTATTATTACGTATACAAAATATGTATAATATTCTCATTATATGGTTTGTTAATCTAGATTAAAATATTTCCTCCGGAAAGTTAAAAAAATTATAGAACAGAAATTTGTTTTAAAAAGCTTTACATATGATATTAAAAAATTTTTCTTGAAAATAAAATTTTATTTTGATATGATTGAAAATTCAAATTTTGACAAACACAAAATTCTTTAAATTAAAGGGAAAAGTGGTGCTAATTAAATCGTGTTTTATTTACTCGATATTGAAATAAATAAAGTAAATCATCATTTATTAATTATCTTTCGTCAGGTATGCTGAATTACACTGTAAATTGATTGTTGGATATGCTAAAGGGGTTGGTTATGTACCAGGAATGAAATGTCAAGGGAGAAAAGTAGACCATTTATGGAATGCAGTTCTTATTGAAGGTGTTTGGAGGTTAATCGATTGTAATTGGGGTTCTCGTCATTTAGTTGGTAAATTGGACAAGCAAGAAAATATACGATACAAGCTAGATATGTTTTACTTCTTGACTAATCCTGGCCAGTTGATTCATACTCATTTCCCACTCGAAACGGAGTGGCAACTTCTTCATCACACCATCAACATTGAAGTACAAATATAACTTTTGTACAATATGTGATTGTTTTTTATAGAAATTTGAATCACTAGCATATGTGACATCAATGTTTTTCAAATATAACTTGGACTTAGTAACGCATAAAAATGCTGTTATACAGTCTAAGTCTCCAGAATTCGAATTAAGAATTGCCTTTCCAAAAGGAAATCAAGAAAGATTGTTTTTTACATTTAAATTATCATTCGAAGATAACCAGGAACAATACAATGATATTTCTTTATTGTTAGATTTTGTTTATTTATTTTAAAATACCATATATAAAGACTACTTTGCTTTTGTTGTTGTTGTGATATTCTAATTTTCCCTTTAGTAGTTTATAAATATATTTTTTAGGAATATTAATTTACTTATTATATCTTTTGTTACTGTGACAATCCTACTGGATGATATTCCGTCGCCTACTTATGTATACAATTAATTAATTAAGATAATTATTAATTAGTAAATAATTCAAATAAAAGTCGTAAAAAAAGAATAAACTCTCTAAAATTCATAATTTGAAAATAAATCATAACAATATTGTCCTGGAACCATAATTTGCTTGCAAAATCATTTAAGCAATATGTTCATTTAATGCCAGGAAATCGTTTTGAACTCAGATGTGCCACAAAACACTCAACATCAGTTAGTTGAGTAAATGCAAAATAAATTCTTTTTTTGAAATAAATAATATTATAAAGCAACATATATTTACAAAAAATACAATGCAAGGGTAATTTTCGTTAAATATCTCAGCGTAGTTTTGAGAGGGACTCGGCAAATTATAGTGAAAAGTAATCATGCGTCTGGTACACATTGATCAGAGTTTGATCACTTGTTGACTTTAGTTGTGACAACTTTTGATTCCACATCACATCATAATATTGCGGAGGGTTTTTGTTGCCTCCTCCATAATGTGTGTGGATCCGTGAAAGAGATTGTGGACCTACTGAGACGGTATAAAAATTAACCTATTTAAGCTCTGGTTTATGGTCCGTTTGCGGACGATTGTATTTATGGGGCTACAGGGCCCCGAGTGCTTTTCGATCCGCTGATCGAATTGGTCTTAATTTCCACTCGACCGCTGAAAAATGCAACATTGCATGAAAGAAGAAATTTGGACTGGGGAGAGATTCTACCAGAGATCAAGGTATGATTGTGATCATATTGTGTTGTTAACACGAAAATTTCGTTAACTGTCTGTCTAAATATTCATTAAAATGATATAGTTAAACAAATCGATTTTTTTATGAAAAAAAGATAGTTGTTTACCAAACAGCAACGCAACACATAATTTTAATTATTTTTATCGTTACAGACAATACGGCAGACAGGAATTTGATTTTGATAATAATCACAGCTGCTTTTGGATCCGAACTCCAATCCCCGGGGCATATAAGTTGTCGATCTTTGCAAAACTTATCCATACAAACCCAAATATTCATGAAAATGAAAAACTAAAAACATTCGGTAAAATATGTGAATATAAGATCGATTCTGATTTCGTTGCAAAACAGGCTTTGGGCCCATTCCCTCCGTGTCCGAGTTCCATCTATGGTCCACAGGAAGTACGATTTTTAGTTATACATTAACAAAAAATGTGAGGAATCTGAAAATGAAATTAAAAAATAATCTATGTAATACAAACTCAATTCATGAAATAATTTTGTTAAACATTCCCATAATATTTTAAATATATTATCTTGATCGAAAAAGAAATCAACTGAGACAAACAATTTTTTTTCTAAGTTGTTAAGGTCCTGAAACTGAATATATTTTAAAAAAAATTAATAACCTTACCCTCCTAAAAATAAATTATAAAAAAAATAATAAACATTTTATAATTAAAATATAATAAAAAATGCAATAAATTAAAAATTTTTTATTTAGAGTACTACGATATTACAATATTTTTGCCATCTTTCAAAGAAAACTATTAATTTCAACAGAGAAGACGTGAGAAAGCTTATTTTCTAATGTTAGAAACGTAAATTATCAGCTGTAGGCATTGCAAAAGAGATAAAGAACACACTGGGAGAAGGAACAACCTCCTCACGTACATGTTCCAACTGGGTAAAGAAATTCGAGAACGGTAACTTCGAGGTAAATGAAAAAGTTCACTGTGGGCGACTTTCTTATGAGGTGGCTGCAGATATAGAACGAATTCTAGAGGAAAACAAATTTGTCACAACGAGATGCATTGGCGAAGAAATTGGAATTAGCCACGAAGCAGTGCGTCAGAATCTCATGAAAATGAACAAACGTTACCTCGCCAACGTGTGGGTTCCACATGTTTTAACAGCAGCTGCTAAGGAAAAGAGAATGTCTGTGTGGGAAAAACTGCTTGCTATGTACCGCAGCAACAATTTTCTGCACCGTATAGTGACTGTGGATGAGATTTGGGTATTCTGGGAGAATACATCCTCATACACTCACAAATCTTGGCTTGGAAGTAGCGATGAGCCTGCTACAGAATCCATATTGAGGTTAACTACGAGGAAGCATCTGGCAACCGTCTTCTGGGATTCGAAAGGTGTGATCTTGATGGAGGTGTTAGAAAATGGAAAAACCATGACGGCAACAAACTACTATAGTTTGCTGGAAAAGCTGAAGACAGCTATCCTGGTAAAACGAAGACGGAAAACCACGGACGGTTTTCTGTACCTTCTTCAGGACAACGCATGCCCACATACGGAACATCTCACCCAGGCCAAGATTGCCGAAATGCATCTAAACATTCTGCCACATCCCCCCTATTCGACGGATCTAGCTCCTTCAGACTACTATCTATTTTCACCAATGAAAGGAGCTTTGAAAGGTCAGAACTGTGTATCTTCTGAGGAGGTTCAGGAGAAACTTCAGGAGTGGTTGAACACCAAGGCCGAATCCTTCTACGAGAATGGTATCAATAAGTTGCCAGGATACAGATAATAATGATACGTTGGTAACGTTACATTGACAATAATGACTGCTATTTTGAACACTTGGCTGATGATGATGAATGATTGAACATTATATTTGATAGTTTTTGTTATTTTCGGAAAAAAAACTTAGTTGATAACCCTGTAATTAATGAAGAATAATAATGATGAATTAACCAGTTCGAAACAATTTTGATTATAATAACGTTTGATTAGGAGTAATGTTCGCTTATGCGCTATATTGAATTAGAAATAATATTTTATAACATTTAATTGTAAATAATATCTAATAATATTGGATTGAAAATCATGTGTGATGATAAAAAAAACACTTGCTTGTAGAAATACTTGACTGTAATAATATTCTAATAATATATTACTCAATTAGGGAGATAACAGATGGTTCCAGATGATTATTCAAAAGATTATGTTTTCCTTTAATGCATGATTATAAACATTGCTCCGAAAGGACTATTTTGGCGTCATGTGCTTGCGAAGGAAGTTGATTCCTTATTGTGACTCGAGACAAGGAAGGTCAGTTAGACCATCCAGGTCGATCTTAGTAACATTATGTGGTGAGCTCCTTAGAAGTACTAAAGCTATGAGAACAAGGAGAAGTGTAGAGATGGGACCCGACATGATTGGGTGTTGAGGTGCTCCCCGAAGTATAAGTAGAGCAAGTAATGGCACATCACGTAAATGTATTCAATTCCTTTCGCAGGCCTGCTCTATTCTAATTTAAATGTAATGAATAGACAAACAGATTTTCTATAAGTGTATATAAACTCATATTATGAACCGGTTAAAATGTTACTATAAATTATTAAATATAAATTTTGATTTAATTAAAATGTGAAAGAGCGAATTGACATATGTATAGAGAAACTGAATTGCTATTGATGTAAGTTATCATCGCGCACAAATAAAATGGTAAAGGTTTAGGATGATATATGCATAGTAGAAATAGACGGAATTG
Source organism: Girardia tigrina (assembly GCA_001938485.1). Taxonomy (NCBI): domain Eukaryota; kingdom Metazoa; phylum Platyhelminthes; order Tricladida; family Dugesiidae; genus Girardia; species Girardia tigrina. Next base: position 17,671 of record MQRK01250799.1, read on the forward strand.
TCAATTACCTTACGAAGTAACAAAACGAGGGAGGGTTCGAAAGGTTGCATGAATATTAGGGATATAATTCTCGTTCTAAAGTATCATTCCGTCCGAATTTATTAGAAAATTGTATCGCTCAAAATTAATCTGACGAAATCATAAGCGAGATAAAGGTGCAGTGGTCGTCATCCTTATGAAATAGAATGATAAAAAATGAAATATTAGGATAATAAATTCAATAAAAGTAAAACAGATTAGCGTAAAATTGAATCTGAACAAGCAACGGGAGCAAATAATACTAGTGAAATAATAAGGGCTTACCTCTAAGAGACATGATAAATTCTTTCAAAATAAAATGTGAATCCGGAGTTTGTCAATGATTCGAAAAACCTCTCAGCAGTGGCGAAGGTCGTTCCAAACCACCGTCGTTCGCTCTTGAAGGCTCTCCTCGATATATTGACTCCACAGCACAAATTTATCAGTCGGACCCTAGTGTACATATGTGAGATGATAGAAATATATAAACATACTCCGTATAAACATACGACTGGGGGCTCAGAGCTGTCAAAAATGTTGCAAGTAGAAGGGAGCGTGACAACTACGTTATAAGCAATATCGAAACAAGATGAAAAGTCGATAATAAAATGAATAATGAAGAATTGGATACTGAAATTTGGTTCTCCAAAGGCGATAAATGTGGATTGCAGTAAGGTTTTTGAATCAAAAAAGATGAAAGAGTTCGCAGAGAAACCGAATTTCGAAATTAGATTCTCCAGCCCATATCATCATAACACAAACGGACAAATTGAACGACAATTCCGTACAGTGAGAGAATGGATAAATGCAACATTGCATGAAAGAAGAAATTTGGACTGGGGAGAGATTCTACCAGAGATCAAGTTCTCATTAAATGCTACATTACAGACGACTATCGGGATGAACCCAGCTGAAATTATTTTCGGAAGACGCATTAGCAGGGAGAAATGGGACTGGAAAAATAGTAAAACATTTTAATATGAGCGGGACCAGGAAGCTATAACGCGAAGACAGTTCTTTCCAGGAGATGAGGTATTGGTAAAAGTAGAATCTATAACAAAAGATCAAGGGAGATACAACTGGCCATACAAAATCATTCGAAAAGTACATGATAGAAGATATGTTCTTGAAGATATATTTGGTAAAACATGTGAAAGAAATGTGGAGAAAATTAAAAAATTCTTGCGTGCGGGGATGTAAGAAATTGTTGTTGTTAATTTTTTAATTTTCAGAAATATGAAATTTGGTTTATTAAAAATTTCGAAATTTTATCGAAATTAAAAAATATATTGGAAAATAAAATTTAAAAAAGATAATTTGTTTAAATAACAAATTTAACCTTTTGTAGTTTGAATAAATTTTGCAAGTCTTAATTTCTTTTTGATTTAGAATGGAAGATAATTCCCAACCTAACAATATTAAAGATATTAATCTTTATAACTGCAGTAGATTGACTCGATTAATATGTTACATGTGATATGAAATCGCGTTGAATGATGCAAAGATTGTTCAACACGAATGATGTTTTATAAAAATGGATCTTATAAAAGGAGATATTAGAAAAAAATTAGTAAAATCGGGTTGTAAAAAACTCACGTTATACGGATGTCTACTTCATTATTATTATTATTATGATTATTAAATTTTTATTGAAAACCTCATTAAATTTATTATTTTATATTATTAGATGTACAAAAAATATCCAATTGAGGCCAAAAATCGTAAATCTTCCTTTTATGTCAATAACGGAACTGTTGAAATAAAATTCTTAATATTGAAACCTGACATTCGAATAATGGCCGAACTATTCAGTAGTCAACACAAGAACAGTGACCAGTTAACTGAACAGTGTACCTTACAACGATTAATTGGTAAGGAAGAAGTAGTCATTATTGTCTCCTTACCGGAACCTGGGGAATATTGTCTTCAGGTTTACGCCAGTGAACCAAAAACAGAGGGAAATTCTTATAATGTTGTATGTTAAAATCATATTATCTATAATACTTAATTCCATATTTACAAGGTATGGAATTATTTCATTGTTACTAACTCTGCCTCGATAGACAGCGGACTGCCATCCTTAAAGACCGGTTACTTTGGTCTATATGACCCGAAGTTTATCGAATATGGTTTGTCGATATACAGTCATAAAGATCCGTTCATAATTGCTAACACTAGCGATTTGTGTGTTAAAATTAAAACAGTTCGTGAGAAACCCGTTCGAGTGATGGCGCAATTGATTCACTGTAGTCACAATGTTTCTGAAATGTATTCAGATAAGGTATTCATTTAATACAATTCAGGATTACCGATTATTATCCATCTTATCTCTTTCATTCCAGATTTTACAAACAGGGCGTGATTCTATTGTTTCCTTTCAAATCAGATTACCTCATCAGGGATTTTTCAAACTGCAAATTTTTGCTTTACCTTGCTCAGAAACGAGCGAATCTTTGCCGGGTGTGTTTAATTATCTAATTAAATCAAATCAGAAATCTCAAAATCGAATCGGTTTTCCAAAACAATTTGCTAAATGGAAAGAAGGTTGTTACTTATATGAGCCGACTGATGGGATATTGGGAATCAACAGTAAACCCAATAAGATCACATTTCGTGTTAGCGTAATGAGAGCGAAATCACTGGCTGTAATTGTCAATGAAATTTGGACAAAGTTAGAAAAGAATAGGGACGAAATCTGGATGGGAGATGTGGAAATGGTATCAATCTGGTCATCTCCGGGGACCAGCGAATTGACGGTGTGCGCGAATTTTGATGCGACAATGAAAAATTCTTTTACAAATCTTTTGAAATATTCTATACAAAAATAAAACTACAGTTTTATAGAAGTTACGTATATTTAAAATAAAGGCTGTGGAACCGCGATCGATAATGATGATAATAATATTTTTCTTAATAAAAAAATATGATTTATATTGGTACACTTGTTTTTTTGATTTTTATTGATTAATTTATGCACTTGTAAATAAATTAACAAAAAAATATTTTACTAATTTTTTTCTTTTGTCATCAGAATTGTATCTTCTTGATATTTTATGGAAATTATTTACTCCCTAGAACTATTTAAAACAATTATTTCGATTTCCCAAGACAATCACTTCAATGGAAAAAGTACTGACTACTTGTTAGTTGTTACGTTTAGGTATTTCAATCCCAGGATCTCGGAATCAAATATTTGTCCCTAAATCAAACGATTATTTTCAGTTATGATATTAAATTTATAGTTTGTTTTAATAATATGTATTTTATCAACTCAACGTGTTTTTGATTGATAAGCCTATCGTATCTGTCGAGCACACCGCAAATATTTACACTATAACATCGTAGCCTGCAGCGCAATTTATTGTTAGCGGCACTTTCAAAGAAAGCTCAGGAACTGCTGAGTTTTAATGTAAGGCAAATCGATAGAAGAAATTCACAAGAAGCTGAATGATGGCTGTTGTGTTTTGTTAATTTCATTTGTAAAAATCAGAAATTGTTCTTCTAAAAAATGTAAATATTGCTTGTTTTCTAGTTTTTGTTTTTTATATTATGAGGGTGAAATTTAAATGTAATATTTTTAATTTCAAATGTATTTTTTTATCTCGAAATATCTGAATGAAAAAACGAATTTATCTTTTTATCAAATACAATGTTAGTTTGAATAATGTGATTGTTTTAAAACACAAATAAAATTAAATGGAAACTTTGCAAAATAAATATTACGTTGAATTTTGACTTTTTTGAATTTACGATTTATGAATCTGATCATCGACGAAATTTTGACAAAGAAATTAATGATTGATCGCTCGATTTCTGCGATTACCCTTTTGGAATATGTTTTCCAAGATTATGTTTACTTTAATCCGAGTCTCCACGAGAGTGATCTTGCCGGTATTGTGAATCCTATTGTCGGACGACGAGGACGATTGAGATGGACTACATGGGCGCCTTATTGGCCAAATGCTCACCTTGACACTTGGAGAGACGAGCTCTGGTATCATTTTGTCAGTGCTTACTGTATCTCGAATTAGAGACTGATTGGTCACCCCGAACATCAACTAATGATCTTCTACAACACGAATCTCTCCCATACTTAAGAATCCTCCGAACCCACATAACAATGGCTTAAGGATATTGAAGAATGACTGTCCTTGAATGATTTGCTGTCGATTAATGCCTTCGATTAGTTACTTTCAGAAGAAGCCGATGAATTATGGAAAGACCATAAAACAGATGCCTTAACTTAGGACGAAGCAAAAGATTGGTCTGTGAAACGTTCACAGTGAAGAAGTCTATTCTGGATATTTTTGTGGAGCTGGCAAATGTTACACAAGATGAAAAAGAAAAGTTCGCAACTTTTGAATTTCGAATCAGGAAACTACTGAACAATGTCGGTGACTCAGAACTGACCCTTGATGAAATATTAAACGAATTTTTAACGAAATGGGTACTTCCTTTCCCCGGATATCAAAAGGGAAGATATGAGTGTTCGAACCCCCTCGATATCATCATACAGATGAGGAAAAAAGCATAATTATAATCGGTGAAAACGAACAAGAAAAGAAGTCGATTTTTCAATCATTATTTTTTTTATTTACATTTAACAAGGATTTAAATTTTTCACATAAAGTACGACAACACTTAAACAAGTTTTTGTTTTTTTTTAATTTTTTCAATCGTTTTTTCTGCCATCACAGTCACCAACAAATA
>MQRK01250806.1:3690-16073 GCA_001938485.1 Girardia tigrina
GAGAGACAAATCGTCATCTCAAAACCCGGATTAGCGAGCACTCGCAAATGAGTCGATCGAGTAAGGTTCTTGATCATTGGTTATGTTGTAAGGATAGAACCTCATCCATTTCGAAAGATCAGTTTTCTGTTCTACAAAAGGAATTCGATTCACATTATGGACGACAGTTTTGTGAATCTCTACTAATAAGACACTACAACCCATCAATTAACATTCAGAATGAGCAGAGTAAGGTTATTTCAATACTTAAAATTTTTAATTAAATATTTTTGCCATTATTACACAATAATACTTTAATAAATTATAAAATATTTTAAAAATTATTCCATTCAAACTAATATACCTTTAATAAAATAAAAAATAACAGTAATAAAAAAGCTAATAAAAAGAATGAAATAAATTACCGTGCACTTTAAAGTAGAAAATAATAATATATATAAAAAATGTTAAAAATAATGGAAATTTTTATTCTTTATCAAAAACTGAACGCCATTTTTCAAAATTTATTTTTGTAATTAATTTCGGCGGATTACCCGCCAACTTCAGACTAAATTAACACTGGCTTTTTGCAGCTTATATACGAGAAAGGTGAAAATGTAATCAGTTATGTAATAAATGCTCCATTTGCAAATGTTTAACAGAGTAGTTGAGTGTGAAGCTTGGATATTAATTTTTGGATCCATGGATCTTATTAATAAGGCCGCACACGTTACTCTCCCAGTAATTTTTAAATCGATTACACAGAATTTTAAAGTCATTTTCTCCGATTTTCTTTTTACATTTTAAATTATGTTCGGCAATATTGCTCCCATTATCCAACCGACTATGCTCTGTAATCCGTTTGCAGAGATGACGAGATGTCTCATCAATGTATGTGGCGTTACGCCCATTACATGTATATTTATAAACAAGATCGGCACACAATATTATTAATAAGATCCATGGATCCAAAATTTAATGTTCAAGCTTCACACTCAACTCCTCTGTTAAACATTTTCAAATAGAGCTTTTATTACACAATTTATTACATAACCACCTTTCTCATATGAGCTGCAAAAAGCCAGTGTTAATTTAGTCTGAAGATGGCGGGTAATCCGCCGAAATTAATTACAAAAATAAATTTTGAAAAATGGCGTTCAGTTTTTAATAAATATATAAAAAAGACGTTTTTTATTATTCTTATTTATGTTTTATTTATTCTTATATATCTGCCTAATATATATGTTTCATCATTTTGATCAAGTCTTATAGAATCACTGGTAACGCTCACGATTGATTGTATAGTCTCTTAAGACATTTAAGTTTTCGAGGGTTTCGGTTACTACAACAATATTTGCAATATTTTCACTGACCTAGAAATGACAAAAGCGAACAATGTTTAACAATGTAACGAATCATAACTTTTTAATGCGCCCGCATTTTTTGTTGTAGAAGTTAACGATATGGTCAAAGTATATCTTTACGAAAATTTCGCATGGTCTTGAATAGAATACTCAATATTAGAACTAAATCTGAAAAGTCAAATCAATAGTTTGTGTAACCCAAGATAAAAGTTATTTTTTACTTTTTAGTCCACGGTAAAAACATGGTTTTTTAAAAAGTTTTTTATATATTATTTTTTATAAACGATATAGAAATTTTTTAAATTAACATCTCAGTTATTTTTATTGTACTTTAAGATAATGGATAATATAAACAGCACAAATGTAATGTATCTTCAGTTGATTGACCATTATTCTACGGCCTTGTGCACTATATAATCAAGTCGTTTCTTCTAAATTTCTTCTGGAGAGGCATTAATTCTGCCGAATAAGTATTATATACCTCAATATTTTCTCAAGTTGTCAAAATAAGGTAGCGCCAATCCTCGTTTCATAAATGTCTCTATTTATCGAAACAAATAGAAAAACAAAAATAGAAAAACAAAAAAAACAAATTTGTAGTGGTCATCATACACTTTACTTGCATTTTCTCCTGACTTATTTTTGCTTTCAAGTAAAATTTCACACATGCCTTGTCCATTGTGTTATTGGAAATAATAATGAATTGGAAATAATAAATAAAATCACTGCAATGAAAGCTGACATTTAAAGGAAACATCAAAAAATTTAAATTATAAAATTGATTTTTTTATATTCAACTTTTCAGATAGCTAGGATATTAAATATTATAGTAAAAAAGTCATACAAATTAAAATAAATCTGTTAACTGTCTCCATTATTTCCAGTCACTATATATATTCAGAAGAAGTAGCAAAATGTACTTTTGCCTTAAAATTAAATTGATTAAATTAAAAAATAAAAAAATATTTATCACATATTTCCTTAAGCATATTGAATAAAGCAATATAAAATAATATTTTGTCGTACATTCAGAATGTATCATTATATTAATTGTTTGTTAAATTGTTTGTATTTTGTATATAATAATTCTTTTTTTCCATTTCCATATATTTAAGTGAATTTTTATTATTTTTTTATGTTTATTTATTTGATAGGCAGATATTCGATCAAACAATGATTTTATTCAGACACTGACTCAAGTCAGAACACATTTACAGACATCTAAATTTAATATTCTGTTCAATCATCAACCATTGAAAATGAATGAAGTTTGTTACAATTTTTAAGAGTCATTCATATAATATGTTTGCACCGATAGAACAAGAACTTATTACATATGAAAGTACTACGTGTTTAAAAAAATGTAATTCAGATAATAAATATATGAGTTACGGTTACTTTTCAATAATTTCTAATTGCAATGAGAGAAATAAATAACAAAAACTCCATTTATCGATACATGATTTATTTTTGACATGTTTCACCTTCGCAGGCATCCTCAGGTCTTTTGCTTGAGGTCTGCAAAGTAAGTGAAATCAAAATATTGAACTCGAATTTTGATACTTGTAGTGAAAGGATCATCACAGAAGAACTTCTAATAAAGCATTTCGTATCATGCTTATGTACAGAGTGAAACATCCAATCACATGAATATATTTTAATTGACATCAATAAATTAATCCACGAGTTATGCAATATCACTTGCAAAGCAACCAGGGAAGTATAAAAGAAGATTACTTTGCAAACCTCAAACAGAAGACCTGAATGACTGTAAAGGTGAAACATGTTGTCAAAAATAAATCTTATATCGCTAAATGGAGTTTTTGTTACACATATGAGTAGTTAATTTACATTTTCCCAGGTCGAGATTTGAATAATTGTAAAATTCCAAATAGATTACAAAAATAATATTTAACATTTAAATCGGATTTAGTACTTCTTAATTTTGAAAATTTCTGATTGAGGCGAAAAAATTAAAATTTTAAAGTAGATAACTGAAACATTTTTGAAAAATTTAGGAGTGATATTTATTAAAAAAAACTAAGAATTATAAAATATTGCTATATTTTTACAATTGATAAAAAATTTTTAAATCTTATTCTAAGCATTATATTTAAATTTTAATGAGATTTAAAAATATTACAAATATTTTAAAACAATATAAAATTACATTCTTTAGAGCAGTGGTTCTCAAAGTGGGGGACGCGGAAACATTTATGGGTGGCGCTAAGACATTTTAGGGAAACAAATACTAGACCAAACTGTATTAAATTTTAACATAATTTGATTATAAAATAATAAAATAAAAAAATAATAAAAATAATAAAAAAAACAAATATTAAAAAACTTTTTACTTAATTAATAATAGGCAAAGTATTACATCATATGTAATCATTGCAATTAATGGGAAGGATGGTATTGTATATTTGAACAAAGAAGGTCCATTCTTGGCTGAATTGGTGACATTGAAAGACGAAGATCTCCTTCAACTTGCAGATGGTTTCGAGATTTAGTTTTAATTGTTACCATTGAGGAAAATGCATTCTCGCACAGGTAGGTAGAAGTAAACGGAATTAAAATTGACATGGCTAGTTCAGAAAGTTGAGGATATTCATTTTTAAGAAGTATCCAAAATTCAACTAGTGGTACTGTATCAAATTTCCTTTTTAGAGTCCCATCAGATGGTAATACTAAAAGCTTTTCCTGCTGTGATATTGAAAGATGACTTATTGTTTCAATGCCATTGAATGGGCTTCTGAACCACTCATACTTAGAGATAAATCATCGAAATACTTACCAAAATGAACTTTAAGATTAGTGAGATGATTTATTACTAATAATTTTACTTCGTGAAAATGAAGTTATCATTTAAAAATGCATTTAAGTTCTCAAACATTGCAATGTTGTAATTTTCACAGTGCGTTTTTCAAAGAGTTATTTTCTTTATAAACCCAGTAATTTTGTTGCTTAGTTGAAAAATGTTGGTATTTGGCCCTTGAAGTGAAGTGTTCAGGTCATTATGTTTATGACAAATATCTGCCTGAAATGATAAAATTGCAAGCCATCTTGAATCTGTGAAATGTTTAGGTAGTTCAGAATTAGCATTTTCCAGAAAAATGCCCACTTCGTGCTTCAATTCAACTAGACTTTGCAGTACTTTGACAGCCATCTTACCTCAGTGTGAATGAGAAGTGAATCATGATCCGATTGCATTTCTTTACAGAGTACAGAAAATAAACGAGCATTTAGAGGTCAAATTTTCACAAAGTTGACTACTTTTATTGCCTCTTGTAAAACCGTTTTAGCTTCTACATCGAGATTCTTAGTTGCCAGGACTTCTCTATGGATAATACAATGGGTAAAACAATCATGGAATGTAACTTCCTCAATTTTAGCTTTTAATCCTTTCTTATCGCCGGTAATAGAAGCAGCATCATCCGTACAAACTCCAACGCAATTGCTCCATTTTAGATCCTCTGTCTCTAGAAAGTTATTTAGCATATTGAATATGTCGTTTCCTGTGGTTGTTTGAGTTAGGGCTTGGCAAAAAAGTATATCCTCCAGTAACTTATCACCAAAACAATATCTCACCTAAACAAGTAGTTCAGCCATGCCAGCTACATCGGTAGATTCGTCAATTTGCAGGCAAAATTTCTCACTAACTTTAAGACGAGTAATTAGTTGCTCTTTAACATAATTGGACATTTCTTGAATACGGCGATAAACAGTGTTGTTTGATAATGGAATTGATTTCATAGCCTCTCAGAATTTTTCGCCATGTATAATTTCACACATTTTCATTGCAGCTGGAAGCACAAGAGTTTCTGCAATTGTATGAAGCTTCTTGTCGATTGCTATCAAATACGACACTTCAAATGAAGCTTGGAGAGCTTTTGTTGATGTCGTTGTTATTTTGTTCATGAGAGCTACTTGCTTTTGTAACTCAATGCTCTTACGTTCAAAATACTCGACAGGTTTTTCAGCAATACTTGGGTGCTTTGCTACTAAATGTCGCCTTAAATTTCTTGGTTTTAAACTGTCATTAACCAAAATTTCAGAGCAAATAACGCATTGTGACGTTGTGTACTTCCAATTTGATTAAATTTAAGGACAAATTTAATATAATCTTCTTGATACTTCCTCAACTTACATCTTTTGGGAATGAACCTTTTCTTACCATTGAAGTTGTCAATGTTTCTTGACTGGGCCTCTTCATTTGAATTACTTTCACTGGATTTAGATGCGTCTTGGGAGTTATCTGCCTTGCGTTTCTTACTTATCCACTTATCAATTTTTGAGTGGTATCTTGAAACAAGAATAAAATCAGTACATTTTTATTGTTAAAGGACTTACGTAGCTGGTAAAATTAGATAATTAATTTATTGTAAAATGGTAAACTGAAAAGTAAAGCAATAAACAAAACTTAATAAGATTTATTTTCCTTTTAAACGCCCGCCGAGACTTTCGATTATTTAAACAACTGAGAATTATCCTTAACTACATTGATCTATTTATTTATTAATCTAAAACTGTTTCAAACAGATTTACAAAATGAAATTTATTATAAATAAATACCGAAAGATGGTTAGTGTACAAATATTAAGTATAAAAATTATTCAAAAGCAAATGCAAGTATTTATTGTGATTACATATTAACGATGTCTTACCGGAACATACATTCATAAATATGAACAAGGTTTTCATCACAGTATTTTAAGTGTCATGAAAGCCGAGCGACCATTTATGAACAGTATTCTCAACTGACTTACATATTGAGATTAAGAACACATTTAATGAAGACTAGGTAGATTTGAATATTTAAAATAAACGGACTTAACTTATTTTCATGAAGTTTTCTATAGATAGGTAGAATGCGTTTCAAAGATGGAAGTAGGCTGAGAATTTACGATGAAACATGTGTTAAATTAAAATTAAATTTAAAAATTCACTTAATAACAATAATAATTTAAGCGTTTCTATAACATCATATATCCTGGTGGAACATGTAGAGGGCGCCAAAATGTTTCTTTATATTTAGGGGGGCGCCTGGCTAGGAAGTTTGGGAACCACTGCTTTAGAGTAACGAAATTGGTGAACCGATTATCAAAATTTGTTCTAATTTTGTTTGTTATAAATGCACTATGTGAGGAATATTTTTGAATCGTGTTTATTGTATGTTGTTTTAGGATTGTGTTCCTCCCACCCAGATGGAAGATTGCTATTTTAAATGTTTTAAAACGTCGTATTATTTAATCAATGAAATAAAATATAAATCACAACTTTAAAATTAAATTATTATATCATAAATAATATATTTAAAAATTATTTTGTAAATTATTTCGTAATCGATATTGTAAATGAAACTGCAATTTAAATTGTTTGAATAATAAGACGTTTGAAAATATTATTACAATTTATCAATCAAGACGATGATTAGCTATGCATATTTTGTGGAGAATTGCCCTAGTGACAATTCAAATTGTGATATCAATATATGCATTGAAAATCCAAGTAGTGTTCTTAATACACTAAATTAATATTGTGATTTCGATGAATTTGAATAATGATGTAACTAAAAAAATACATGTTTGCATTGATTTGTAGTAATGGAGCGTGTGTATTGATAGGATCAAGAGATTAGCACTTTAGAAGATTTAAGACATGGGAGGAGAGCATGAAAATAAATTTTTGCGAACATAATAAATGAATGACGTTTTATTATGTCTTTAATGTATAATTTTCATTTTCTTTAAATTTTTATTTAGAAAACCTTTCCTTATGAACCATTTATTCCATTGGCTATTACAGCTCATACACATCTGGTGATTTATTATTATTTATTACTATTAATCATATTATTACGCAACATGGAAATAATGACACGCTTAGGAGCTGATTAAAGTTTGTGACGTCTAGGTTTTTCTATATTATGAATTTGCATAGATAATTTTAAAATACAAGATGTTGTTATTATGTAATTGGAAAAATGCAGTAAAGAGTACAAGAATCAAAGCTATATTGAATTATATTTTCAAATTGATAATCAAATTAACTAGTTGTTTTCCTTTCCTCTCATAAATCCTTACAGATCAAATCATCGAATTTGTTACAATAAATAATAATTATTTAAAAATTTTATTAAATAATCTTTTTCGGTTTTAGGTCAATAGATCTAAAAACAAATTGGCCTAAACAAATAAATTAACCTAACAAGAATTTTGTCTAAAATTAAAGTCGATTAAAATAAATCCGTTTAAAATAAATTTTTCTAAAATTACGATAAGGATAATGATCTCCCACTTTCTAGATCAAGATGTGGAAGTGTTTGGAAGAATTGCCTAAGCAAACAATTATATTGAGGCATCGCATCGTGTTTTTCTTTACCAAGTACCCGGTAATCATGCGAATATATTGCAAGTTTATCACTGCAATAAAAAATGAACAGATACTTAACGAACTAAAAAGTGAACAATTTGTTAGTGGACAGCAACCAGCAAGGAATAAAGATATGTTGATTGTGCAGAGAGACTAAAAATAGTTATATAGACATGGGATGATGAAATGACTGACATACAAATTTTAGATTGTCTCCGTGGTGTCGCTCATAATAGGAAATATTAATACAGTATATTCTTTGTCGGATTTTTTACAATTTTAATTTCATTTATTTATTGCCAGGTTGATTGTTTTGTTTTAGACCAATTTGTTTTTAGACCAATTGGTCGACTCTCGTTTTCTTCATTACTGGATTTCAATTATTAGTTCGAGTATTTCGAATAAATTGTATCAGAGTCACTGTACATATTTGAATTGGATAAAATAATTTTTAAAAACACTCTGCTTTGTATCTCGAACGTTGTGAATCTCGATTAAGAATCTCGCACATGTCTAGAAAAAAAATTATTTTCCTCTTTTTAGTGCATTGGTAATGCTTGAAAAACGTGGTTGTTTTTATAAAAATTTTTTTTTATTAATAATATTATTCAACATTAATTCACAATACACACAATTGTCTAACATAATATCAGTTTGCTTTATAACCAGCTACATCGACATAAATTGTACAAAGCGAGTCACTAAGTATTAGGCTACCAAAACTCTGAACTAGAGATTGACCTCTCTGATGTCTAATTCGTTAAAAATTAACGTCATTTTTCGTTTTAAAGACTTCGATTTGAATTGAATTCCATTGACAAATACTGATTGTCTTGTTTCATTTAAAGTTGCTATTTTATTAATGAATGTTCCATGGGATGAAACATTCAACTGGTTATATAATAATAGACAATAAAGGTATACCTTAATGATAAGGAATATATATTTATATTAAGCTAAACTGCCTGTGTTATGAACAAAAATCTTTCGTTTCTTCTCAATGACATTTCAAAAGACAGCGATGAGTTCAGTATACTAAATTTTGGAATTTATGGAATATTAGGACATGTAAAACGTTTAATCATTGAATCCTAAAATTGACACCCAAACTTTACTCTGAAATTGTATTAGCAGTCTTTAAATAATTTTCTAGAAACGTATCATTAACTCTTGGAGTAGAATATAATTCGATTAATTGACCGATCAAAATTGTGTTTTGTAATTTTGCATCAACTGGTCCAGTTAGTTGCAATGTACCCATGCTGCGACAGATCATTAAATATTGGATAGTAGCTTCTTTTGGTTACTATTGCATTTCGGATTTCTGATGCGAATTGTCTAACGGTCAGTAATAACACAAATCAGAAATACAAAATATATTAATTTCAATTTTAAAATATTTGCCAAAAATTTCGTTACTTAAAAAACAATAAAACGCTACAATTCAAGACTTAAATTGACGTGAACTTTTCAGAAACTTAAATTTTCATTTAATTTCTTAAAACTTCTTAATTTTAATTTATAAGAAATTTCTACACCCATATAAGTTATTTTAAAATTTGAAATATTTTTAAAAAATTAATAATTAAATCTAGTTAAATTAATATTTTGATACTAATAAGTTTTTCAATCGATGATATTTGATATTATACTTTATAGTGTTCTTTAAAAATTAAACTTCTACATTACCTACTATTTTGATCACTAAGTAACTTTACTATTAACAATGTTTATTTTATTCTTATTTAGTATTTATTTATAAAACTTAAGCAATCATTTAAAAAATTATTCGCTGTAGCTAATATTCCCGCCTCTCCTTAGATTAATCAGCGCTTCTCATGGGAAGCGCGCCTCACAGTTTTGCAAACGCTGCTCTAACCACTGTACTGTACGATTGCTATATTTGATTGATTTCTTATTGCACATTACAATTTCACCAGACTTATGTTTAGAAAGGAACATTAAATCCGCCTTTACAATTTCGTTATTTTCGCTTTTCATTAAGTCATGTGTAACTAACTTATCCAACATTTTTACTTGTTTCTAAAACAAACACTAACACTTTAACTGAACGACGTCCTTCAGTTTCTCATAATCCACCATTTATTCCCATTCAGTAGTTACTAGTACAAGATGTCGCAAACCAATTCGATACTCTGTGTTGTGTGGTATCTGTGAGGAATATTTTGAATGTTTGATGTTTTGTGTTTGAATGTGTGTGTTGATTTGGAATTGTGTCTCTCCTACCCAGATGGATGATTAATATTTTTATTCTTATTATCTGAAAATGTGTAATGTTTAAATTTATTTCTAATTTAAAATAATTGCAAAATTTTAAATAAGTTTATTATTTTTACTTACAATTTTTAAATAAATAAATTGAATTAATATTTTTTAAATAATTAATAATCATTTTAATTTTTATCCAATAAATTTTGAGTAAATATTTTAACAAATTATTTATTTTTCCATTTGCTCAGATAATAAGATTAAAGTCATTAATTAATAGACTGATGCAAACTTACGAAAGCTTTGACAAAGATTGTCTGGAGGACGAACAAACTTGTTATAATAATAAAAATGTTAAAAGTGATATTGGTTTTGGTAATGATTAATTTTTTATTTTTAATTACTAACAAAAACGTTAAAGAAATCATTTAATATTATATTTAATAAAACATCTAGTAAAACGGAAAAGCAATAACAAAAATTTGAAGTTTGTTACGATTTCTACTGCATTTATTTTAGAATATGATTTCCGTGTTTCGTTTATCTAAATGATCTTCTTCAATCACTAGTCGCATCATCGAGATTCTACTATATTTTAAAGACTTAATTTTGAGAAACTGCGGATTTCTATCAGAAAGGGAACACAAATATTTTAATATTATACCAAGATTAAATAAAAATTATCCACGTTGACCATTAGACTCACTAAAAATTCCGTGCTCGACGACATAATTATTCGTGAATATGCATGCGTTATTGCGCTCTTTGATCATTCATTTTATTGAATTATTTTGCAGTCCCGATATAAGTACAGTCAGACGAATAATGAAAATAAACAAACCTGGTCTGATGAGATCGTACTAGAAACGTACAAAGAAGTTGAGTTTGATTTATCTCAGCGAAATTCCAAAATGTTGGAAGTGATTGTTCCAACGTGCAGTTATCGTATGGGTGTTCCATTTCCAGGTTATGGATTTATAAGGGTGTCTGAGAAAGGTCATGTATTTTACAGAGTGCTGTGGTTACCGTATAGATTTTACTCTCTTGTGTCTTACTTATTGTATGTAATTATAACATGTGTTATAATGGTTCACAGGTGTTGTCATCTAAATTGATTTGATTTATAAGATCATTATGCTGAACAACTTTGCTTTTTATATTTCCGTTAAATGTTATGAAAATATAAATTATTCTTTTGTTAATTATCAAATATTCGAAACAAAATATGACATCCAATAGACAGATCGAAGATTCTGCTTGAGGTTTTCCTGACAAGTCAAAACTGGATAAAAATGTCAGACGAATTGGTTTTAAAATAAATAGCTAAATCTTTGCTTTTGTTTTCTTTTTTTGGTTCAAAGTTGTCTTCGATCTTAATGTTGATAATGTTCGCTTTGATCAGTAAAAACAATACTTGAAGCAATTAATTTGTTTCAATTTATTTTCATTATTTCCTAATTAAGACTTCAACGTTTTACGTCAAAATTTTACTACTCATTTAATTATTATAATGTTCGATTACATTAATAACAGCTCATTTGGTTATTTATAACTTAAATTAGTCAATGACCGCAGTGGGTTCGTCGGATCTCGTCCGATCTCCGAAGTCAAGCAACCAACGGTCACGTTAGTACTTATTTGGGTGACCGATAGGGAAATCACGGGGCCATTGACTACAGGTCAGGCAATTTGTCTGCTACAGGTACCATGTAAACCTGTAATACCTGTCCCATGGTCGAATAGTTGGCGACTAAACCGGTTGCATCACCCAGAGAAACTTGGGTGAAGAGGTGTGTGGACACCTAGCAGGATCGAAAACAAAACCTAGCAAATGGCGGATGAGCTCCTTGGAGCCAACGGCCATCCATACCTGGAGAGGAGATAGGCGCCACCAGGTTCCTTGCCTAGTGAGACATTCAAAAATATACAAACCCAAGCCATATGCGTGTGCATAATTGAGTACACCCACGGCCCAAAGGCTACGGTACCAAAAAAATATATATGGCAGTAAATAAAATAAAAATTAAGAAATAGTTGAATTTAATTATTTTTTTATTAGCAAGTTGTGATAACTTAGTTGCCAAGAGGGTGTTGGTGAATTCCCGCTGTTAAAACTATAAATTGATCGTAAGAACAATTTGAATACCTCCGTTTAGATCCATTCACCACTCGAACCTATCTCCGAAGTCAAGCAACCAACGGTCACGTTAGTACTTATTTGGGTGACCGATAGGGAAATCACGGGGCCATTGACTACAGGTCAGGTCAGGCAATTTGTCTGCTACAGGTACCATGTAAACCTGTAATACCTGTCAAATCGTTATAACGGGGTTTCGTTATAGCGAGAAGCAACCTGTTTTAACCCTTAGAGGGTCTCTGGGGTCAGCGTATGACCCCACGGTAATTTATCAAAGTTGACTGTGGAAAGAGGAAATA
>MQRK01250807.1:6679-25981 GCA_001938485.1 Girardia tigrina
GTATTTTAAATTTGTAAATTATTTTTGCAATTTTTATTAAAAACAAATAAAAGGTTTTTATTAAAAAGAATTAATTTATAATCGAATGATTTAAAATCAAAGAAAGATATTTAGGAATTAAATTTTTAAAATATTTTTAAAGATCTAAATTTATGCAAAATTGAATAAAATAACATATTTATTTATTTATCGATAGTATTATTTATATTTAGAATTTTGAGATCTGGATTATGTAATTGAAATATTGTTCCTCATAAATTTGTTTCAATAATGAAATTTGTAGTAGAAATAAAATTTACAAAATTATGACTTCTAATTTTAATCACGAACCTAATAGTTATATAAGATAAAAAAATATTGTCAATCTAGGTCTGAAGAATAACGAACAATCAACAAAAATTAATGCCTCAAATAAAGTTTAATTTGAATAAAATATAAATAAAAGTAGAAATACTCAAGAATGAAGGTAAAAACGTTAGTGGAATAAAGGCTTGATAAACGTAAAAGTGAAATAAAAGTAGTAATGTTTACCTTAAAATTCCTTCTTCATTTTTGAAAATTAATGATAATCTTATGGGCCAGATCTTAGCCCTAAAGAGGGTGATAAATAATTTGATAGTCATATTTTTATGTCAGCTTGCGCAACAGTCTGATCAAACAGAAATTAACCTTTTGCGAATTGTGTGACTCGCTGCATAAAATAAAAAATTACAGTTTCAAGCCGGATTACCCGAAGCTTATGATCAAAAATAAAAAAAATTATAAACAAAAGTTATTTTTCAGGAAACAAGTTTTTTAAGTATAGTAACTTCGCGTTATAATAACTGAAATTTTAATAGTTTTTAATTTAGTTGCATTATAAAGCAAACGAGTCAGTATATCTAAAATTTTGGAGAGGTAATGCGTAATACTTAAAAAAGTTTGTAATTTATTTAAAACATAAAAAAAACGTATCCCATTTCCTGGATTTAAGGATGAAGTGTCGTTACAAAAAAATTACAAATCCAAATTAAAATCAAGAATAACAGCTGAAAATTTAGAAGCCTGGAAAGCTATGAATGAAAATAAGTCAAAATATAAAAATTGTGAGGTTACAATCATCACAAAGTTCTTCTATATTTTTGTGGCCCATTTTGTTCTACGGGTTATTTGATCTGTGGCAGAATAAGTTTGATCATCCTGCTATAAATTATGATCCATTAATTTTATCAAATGAAAGTGATTTCCAAAGAAACTTTTCTTGTTCAAAGTACGACGAAGTATATGAGGTGGGAGTATTTAGGGACATAAAAGAATAATTGCACGTTCAAGACAACAAAAGATCGATTATTGCATGGCCTTAAAAACATTTAATGAAACTTATATATAAACAAAAACACGCCATTTGTTAAATTTATTTTTTATGACAATTAATTTCGACGGTATCTCTAACCCCATTTGGATTATGTTCGGATCTCGTATATAAATTTACATGTAATGGGTGTAATGCCAAATACATTGGAGAGACGTCCCATCATCTTTGTAAGAGAATCCAAGAACATGGTCGGAATGTAGGTGGGAGTAATATTACAGAACATAGAAAGGGTTGTAAGTCGAATGAAAACATAAACATAAATGATTTTAAAATTCTGTGTTCTCGTTTTAAAAACTATTGGGAGAGGGTGGCCTGTGAAGATCTTATATCAGATCTTTAGATCCTAAGATTAATATGCAAACGGGTCTTTCGAAAACCCTATTAAGCGTGTTTAGATGACATAATAATCCATTGATGACATAATCACTGCTTGCCTATATAACAGATTTAAAATTCATTTCTTTCTTGAGACCTGACGATGACGGTTATACCGTCGAAATTAATTGTCGTAAAAAATAAATTTAACAAATGGCGTGTTTTTGTTTATAAACATAATTTGCCAT
The DNA here is from genome assembly GCA_001938485.1 of Girardia tigrina. Classification (NCBI taxonomy): domain Eukaryota; kingdom Metazoa; phylum Platyhelminthes; order Tricladida; family Dugesiidae; genus Girardia; species Girardia tigrina. Next base: position 8,597 of record MQRK01250807.1, read on the forward strand.
TATTTTTTAATATTTTGAAACTTATATATACCTCAATTTTAGGATAAATTTTTTTAATTTAATTGTTGAAATTTTTCACCTTCCTAATTCATTTGAAAGCGTCCTCATCTGCATGAGGCTACATTAAGTATTTCAGGTTTACCTCGAACTGTCTGAGAAAAGCCGGCTTTGACCAGGGCTCTCGTTTTGTCATCGGGGACTACTGTAGGTGGACCGGTTTGTGATGCATCATCAACACCAAAATCTCCAGAACATAATTTCTCTAACAAATATAACAGTAGTTTAATCGTTACTATTGGTTTTTAAACAACGATAATTTTTAGAGCCCTCTCTGAAGCACTTTGGCCTAGCTTGAACTGCTAAAAGAACATTTTTCGAAATTTCGAAATTCAAAAAATTTTTCCAAACATTTCACTTGTACTTCTGCAAAAATATAAGTTTGGATTTTTGGACACTTCGTCGCATGACATTTTGTCACTTACATTTGATCACTTAGTAACTTTATCACTTGGACACTTCGTTACTTAGAAATTATTTCAATTTGTACACTTTATCACTGGACACTTTATCACTTATTTTTGGACTCTTTATCAATTATATTTTTTTATAAAAATTTTTTTGTGTCAAATGTTAATAATTTATTCTAACATTATGTGTGATAAAACTATCAAGTATGGAAAAACAACCTAAATAATCTTCAGTCATATATGGGATATATGAATTTTTGAAGCACAGAAAATATAGAAATGGTCATATTCAGTGGAGGTGCAAGCTATATAAATCATTGAAGTGTCCAGCTACTATTAAAACATTAGACGTTCATCTAATGAATGCTGTTGATCCAGATCATAACCATAGGTTAATAAATAAAATATTGTGACCCAAAATGCTATTTAAGAGATAATGAGCAGGATATTGGATCTTTCAGTAACTACCGATGTTATATGTTTCGAAAGTAAAAAACTTGAAGCAGGTGATTTATTCGCATTGCCTAAAAAGAAATCAATTAAAAAAAACTTTAACAAGAAAAGAACAATCAATTTATCCAGAAATAAGATCGACATTATTTAATTCTAATCTACTTATGCAACATCGCTCATTTGTCAAACATTTGATCATTAAATATATATTTAATAAAAAATATTGTACAGAATTATTATCGAACAGTATTATCGAAAGAATTATCGAACAGAGTTTACATTTTTTAAATTTCTGAAAATTTAATAATCTGATAATATTTAAATTTAAAAAGTAATAAAATATGGTTATTTCTAATATAAGTAATCTTTTTTAAAAGTTAATATAATATTCATTAATTTAAGCATGTTTACTGTTTTAAATAAAGGCATTTTAGAGGTTTGAATAATTTTTATTTTTTTTATTATTTTAAGAAATATTTTAAAGTTAAAATTATAATAAATGTTAGGATATTTGTTCGAATAATCATTATTCAAAATTCAGAAATAACACTAATTAGTATGATTACAAATGGTGAATAAATATCCGAAAGTTCTGATCACTCGAAACGTGGTATTTATTAATTTTTGCATAGTAATTGTGTCGGTGCTCTTAACAAATATAATTAAGAAGAACGAAAAAATAATTTGATTTGAGACACCAAATTGTAATCGTAATTATTTTTGATCAAATTTGTTGATGGTCTTCATCTTAATCCTAGATAGTTCTGTAAATCAAGAATTTTTATAAGATTACTTTATATTGAATAAATTTTATGTTAAAATAAAAGATTTAGTACAAGCTTTTAAATACAATAAATATAAATATAAATAAAATTAATTAATGTTTTATTGAAAAAAATCAAATATTTGATAAAATTCGCAATATTCAAAGTCGACAAATAAATAAAAATATATAATTAATTTAAAAATATTTATTTTGACAAATTATTATTTTTCCCACTGTAAATTAAATGTAAAAATCGAAATTTCATATTAATATTTTGTCAAAAATGAAGTTAATTTTTTGGGATTTTTTTCTAAAATTTTAATTAAAAAATTTAAATTTAAATTAAAAAAAAATAGATAAAAGAAGATGAGAGATATTATTGGAATTTTTATTTGGATTGAATTAATTTTTTTTCTCTTTTTCGAAAATATTTATCCCACTGCAGGCTCAGTTTCAAATTATCTAATTGAGACAAGATTTGAATTTCCAGGAGAATTTTCTGATAAATCTTTAATCAACGTTCGTTTTTCTCTCATTTTTTTTCAATAATTTTGAGATTTAATGTTTTTTTAAAAAAAATTTAAATTAAAAAAGATAAATGAATTAAGATTTATATATCAAACTGATACATTTGGTTTTTTTAAATGCTTCTGGACCAATTATTTATTTTCTCTGATTAATTACTTAATTCAAATAAAATAAACAAAAAGAATAAAATTTATTCAATATTTCTAAATTGTATTAATTCAATTTTTAAAAAATATTTTTATACTGAAGGAAAATAATTTATTCAAAGGTCTTTTTCAAAACTATAGGGTGTCCCGTATATTATTTCGTTTTTTCATTAATAACTGTGTTGCGCATATGGGCTCTAAATAATCCACTTAATCAAGGGCTACAAGCATTAAGATTTGAATGTTTGTTTAGATTTATTAAAATTTAATAAATATAAAGTTGAATTGGTTTTTACGATGAATATTCTTGGAATTCTGTAGCAAATTGTTATTAAACTAGAGAAATGAGTATCGATCAAGTGAATTTTCTGGTTTAAGTTTTAAGTTTAAATGATTATACGGGTGTTCAAATATTTTATTTATTAAAAACTGCTGGGTATAGTTAAAGTATTAGTTTACGAATAGTACAGTCAAAGGAGTTCAAAAGTGGTGGAGAGTCTGTAAAAGATGGCAAAGTAGATAACACCCGACAACCATGCTATAAAAGTGAACGAATCGGAAGTCGAGGTTGTTCGAATTAATTCACTTTTACAATTGTTAAGAGACAAGATGCTTTTCTAAGATATATTAATAACATAATAATAAACTAATCATTCAATCGGCATATATTATATACAAGCACACCTCGATCCGGTTGCATAACTGGATTAGGGAGATCTGCTGGGTTAGCACCACATGATTGACACCGCACACTATTACATGCATACAATCCTGTTACTCAATTTCATACTTCATAATCACGCATACTTTCCACATACATCTAACAATGATAATAATATGTTTGTAATAATAATCTCAATAATAATTAACAACCATAATAATAACAATTCGCGCATCCTTACAACAATAATATAAGAATAACAATTAACCGAAACTATTATTAGCCAAAGTATATTTTTAATTAAACTATTTTACTTTGAAAATGAATAGTTACTTATCAATTCATCACAAATAATATAACGATGAATTAGATATAGAATTGTTGTAAAGAAAAAAATCATAGGGATATGGTATGATTGAGATTATCGTGGAAATTTCGTCATAATAACGAATGCATCCAAAAAGTAAATTTGATCAAAACAGAAATTGTTCATAAATTGTCCGAGAAAATAAAAACAATTTGTAATAGATCTGTAATGGTTCTATCAAACATAATTTTCAGTTTCAGTAATCTGAGAGATTACAAACGTTGTTGTTATTGTTAAAATTCCATCCCATTATTTTTTATTCATCTGAAATTTTTATTTTTTGAATTTATAGTTATCAGTTAATTTCAATTATTTTTGTAAAGTTAATTGAGCTGCTTGTTTATGTATAAGGGTTAGTGGACACAGCACATACATTTCAAAAACTGATGAAAATATTGCACGAGTGAACAGATTGGTAAATGAAAAATAACCGCATGGTGTTCAGAGAGATAGACGATATTACTGGAATACCTATAACTGTTGTTCACGGAATTATCACCGATAACTTAGGCTTGACAAGAGTTACTGCAAAATGGATTTCTTATCAGCTATCAGAAGCAAACAGAAACAATCGTGTTGAAATTTGTCGACGGTTGCAACAAACTATAGAGAAAAATGGTAAAAAAGAGAGATTGTACATTGGTGACGAGAAGTTGATGTATCTAAAGTCATTTCCAAAGCAGAACGCAGTCCACCGATGGATTTCGGTTGATGGTAATGGAATGATTTTTATATGGATATACTAGAAGATAGATGGTCGATAAATGCTGACAGATACATTCAATTCCTTAATAATTTTTTGAACATCTACGTAACCAATGAGTATCCAGTGAACGCGTCGTATGAATGCATGATAACACACGACCCCACATATCAGCCACTATATTTGATTTCATCCAAGATTCGGTAGTGAATATCGCGTCTCAGCTAGTTTACCCAGCTTTGACTTTCCTTGACCGATATACATTTCGGAACATGGAGAAGCAAAGGAGTAGGATTTTGTCTACCTTAATGAGTTGAAGACTAGTTTTATGAAAGGTCAAACCACTGTCTAATTATATAAGGAATTTTACTGTTTACTACATGACTTATTAAACTCTTGAGACAGAAAGTAATTATCTGAAATATGTAATTACAATCACTGTAATTTGATACCGATGATTGCATATATTAAAATTTAGTTTTTGTGACAGCGATTTTCTGACCTACAAAACATAACAAACGAAATAATATACGGGACATCCTATATATATATATTTTATAAAGTAATATTATTGAAAACAGAAAGCAAATACATTTATTTGAACAGAATAGAATTCCATTTTCATAACTTTCAAACATTATTCTCCATTTTCTGATCAATATTTTCTTTGGTTTATTCATCTTTATGCCATGGTTCACTTCATTTTCGGTCAAAAACTCTCTAACAGCTCTTCAATATTATATTTATAAATCAATCTTTTAATGATTACTAAATAAATACTAGGTTCATCAAAAGTCAAGATCAAAAAACTATTTTATGACAATATTTGAATCGTATTATTTATCATCTTGAATTCTTTGAAAATGTAGAAAATCTTTGATCTACACTGTTGTGAAACCTTAGGTTACCATATTTTATAACATTAATTTATGCAAAAGGTTTTTTAGAGAACAACACGCGTTTTCTTTGATAGGTTATGAAAAACTTGTTGAGGGTTTCGAAAAAAATTGACGATTTCATCTGTTCAAATTAGAAAGTATGTGACAATGTAACAATTTGAAGCGGTTAAAAGATTCATTCTATTGTTACTAGTATAAGGGTTGTTAATACAGCATACGTTTGTTAATACTACCTTGAAAATATATCCATATACTTAGGATGTCCCAAAAGTCATCAGGTGGCCTTTAAAAACACAATAATATTTTACCAAATTTAACCAAATTTGGACTGAATATCATTAAAATTGTCATAAATACTGTGTTAAAATTTCAAAGCATAAAATTAAAAAAAGTAAAATTTTGTTTTATTAAAGTATTGAAATTTTAAAAGTGCAGCGAATTCAAATCAAGCGGTTTTTAACAATGGAACCAAATAAATGTTGCCAACGTTTTTTTGTTCTAACTCAAAGTAAAAGAGGATTCTCTGCTTCAGAAATTCTTCAGCAACTTCAGCATGGATGGGAAGACGCAAATCACCCAGCACTGAAAACTATTCAACAATGGTTGACTGATTTTAAAAAAGAAAAGCGGACGTCCTTCGACGATTCATCAAGAAGTTGCGAGCCGTCATTAATAGACGAGGAAAAGATTAAAGCAGTCAAAGAAGTGATTGATGAAGCTCCAAATGCGTCTTTGCGTTATACTGAAAATGAAATTTCTTTAGGCAAAAATATAGTCCCCAAAATTTTGCGTGAAAAACTTCATTACAAAAAAAACTTTGCTCTGTTTGGGTCCCTCACGAACTTTCTGCTGCTAATAAACAACAACGCATTAACACTGCAAAGCATATAAGCCATGTAATTTTACAGATGGGTGATGAAGCATATTCCAACATAGCGATCGAGGATGAGACATAGGTCTTTTTCCAAGGTAGAGGAAAGAAAGAAGATCACAAAGTTTGGATTCCTTCTAATGCTGCTCCACCAAAAGTGATAAAGCCATCACCAACGACTGATAAAAAATCTCTCGTTTTCGTAACCTTTACCTGCAACAAACGTTTTAATGTAAAAGCACTGTCATATGGTACCAAGATTGATTCCGAGGCGTATGTGAACTTTGTTCATGACACCAGTGAAAAATGACGGAAACTTAGATCTAACAGCATCAAGCTAAATGAACTTAAGTGGTGACATGATAATGCAAGACCTCATTCTAGCAAAGAAACAACTCTTTTTTGAAAGAAGAAAAATTGAAAAAAAATATCAATCACCAAATTTTAATCTGTGTGACAGATTCTTGTTTTCAAAAATGAAGAAAAGTTTTAAAAATCATGTTTTCAAATCACATGAAGAAATTGAAAAAGCTTGTAAATTCTTTTTTAATTCTTTATCGACAGAAACATTAAAAAATCAACTAGATAAACTTTTTAACTATTGTCAGTTGGTTATTGACAACAATGGTGAATATGTTGTTGCTTAAGAAATTTTTAAAATATTTTTTTTAAATAAATTTATAAATTCGCTGCATCAAATTTTTTGTTGGTTAATAATATTATTTTTCGGTAAGTTTCAAATTTTGTGCTTTGAAATTTAAACACAGTATTTATGACAGTCTGAATAATATTCAGTCCAAATTTGGTTAAATTTGGTAAAATATTAGTGTGTTTTTGAAGGCCATCTGTGGACTTTTGGGACAGCCTAAGTATTATCTCAATCTTTTATCGTTTTCTGCAGCTTTGAATAAAAGATAGATTTAAATTCGTTCCATAAAAGTACTTTTAACTTTTTGTGGAGTGATTCTGTGTTAGTTTTACATTATTCCTTTGTTTTTTCTTTAAGCTATCTTCAGTAAAAATATGATTGAATTTAACACAACAGGATTGCAGCAGTCTTCTAAAAGGACTCAAATAAAATATTATTTTTTTATTTCAAATCCTTTCGAACTACTTTTTTTTCAAAACATTTTTTCATGACCTATTTTTAAGTTTATTATTTGTAATGATTAATACAAGTTATATTGTTGATCATTACCCTTTCTCAAAGGTTCATTGAACCCTCAAATGTTTTTGTAATCCTTTCATGTTTTAATGAAAATATTCTGATGAAGTTTATTTAAATATCCCTATTTATTAAAATATGTTTTATTTCAAATATTGTAACATCATTTTTGTCCATTGTTCTACTACCATAGGTGTTCCATCACAGTCCTAATATATTTTGAGTTTGTTAAAGTTTGTGGAATTTTACGTGGAATGTTTAATAAGTACCCTACAAGGAAATGTCAATTTAAAAGATATGATAAAGCTATTTAAAAGCAATCCAATCTGTAATATTTTGTTTATTTATTGTTTGTCATTTTCAAGCAGTTGCATTATTCCTTTGTGATAAAACATTTTGTATGTGTAAGTGTAAAATTCATCCAAGTACTTTTTCAAGCTTCTCTGCAATACAAGTCAAAAATGTTGAATAGGAATATGTAGTAAAAGAAGACTGTGGAAGACTATATAACTAAAAAATGTTAAGTATACGTTTTACTGACATTCATTTTTCCATGCTACGGGCACCGGCGATAAGAACCATCAAATGCTAAAGACATCAACTGTTCCAAGTATTTAGCACGTACATGGTGATAAACTTATAAAAAAATTATAATTATTATCATTATCAAAGGCAGAAGAAAAATACCATTTTTTTCTAAAATTGAATAAAAATTTATTAGAAAAATTATTTTTCGTATTTCTTATTTAAATAAATTGAATCGAACGGTCCGAATCAAATGGAACCAAATCGAAATCCAATAAGAAAATTAATTTATTTTCACTAAAAACTAAATTTAGGAAAGAAATCGAATTTATAATAACAATTGCGTTTGATTTTATCAAAAGCGAAAGACAAGAAATGTTTTCCCTCAAAATATAATCAATCCGCTTCTCTCCACGCAGATTGTTATGAGAGTCATTAGGAATAAGTTGCCTATCTTTTATAAAAATAAAACTTTCAGCAGAGAATATATAAAGAAAATAAAATGTTGAAACACCAATATATAAACAGAAACTAAAATATGAGATTTTATTTATTTTTTATTCAACAATATATGTTTCGCCATTACGGCATCTTCAGTTGTAATGTTATTTCAGAAAACAAGATATTGAAGGGGCAAATTGACTGTTTCCTAATTTATAAATTTTTAAAACACTTTAATATTATTGTATAACTCACTTTGGACAATTAAACATGGCTTAAAATCCTTTTTTAATAATGCCTTCGTGACTGTTCTTGAAATTCTTTGCTTGAAATCGTACTTGATGCAGCCCATAACCTTCCAAACAAGTAAAAAAAGTACAACTTCAAGTATATAATAAAAATTGAAATATAAAAAGAAAACCTATAGTATAAATTTAATGATAACATCAACAGGAAACAAGTCATGTTGTACCAAGTTAACAAGGAATATTCGTGCACTGGATAGTCAAGATGTATTTCAACTGAAACGGGAGTGAAAATCAAACGGTTGTTTGACTTGAACATTAAAGCAAAGAAGATACAGTAGAAACTACGCTTTCCGTAAAGAATAAGTCACGGATTTAAATACGCTGTGCAAACAAAAATATGGAAGATTTAAGATCAGTCTAGGCGAACTCGAACGTTTGTGAAAAGAACATCTACCTAGCAGAAGAAGATGAAGACCAGACTGTCGGATATAACATTTCTTTTGACGATAATACTTAGGAATTGACAAAGCGCTTGATGAAAAATGCGTAAATTCTGACAAGCTTGAAGAAGATGCTACCTACAAACTAAACTTCGAAGCATATTTCGTTCTTGTGATTGATGTCCCCGATTTAAGCTAGCAGTTCTATTTTTGCTATATTAGCCTGTGCTCAAACGATATACAAGAAGACTTAGAATCTGTCTTAAAGCATTAAGAGCAAGTCGGTAAAATTGTGGACTCCAGGGGATTTTACCTGTTTCATTGTGGAGGCCTCCAATGCAATACGCAAAGATTTTCCTGGATATTTTCCGTGTTGATAAGTGGCATATGGGCTAGGCGCACATGTGCCCGTATGTGATGAATAACAGGAATCTTTCATGAAAAAAAGTAAGTCTAGTAATGTTGAGGAACACATTGATATTTTACAAATTTTTCCAAGTCCTGGTGTCTTCACGAGAGCAGTAGAAGTTTTCCAGAAGAAGTGGAAGAAAGAGAAGAGTTTTATTGACTACATGAGATACATATGGTTTAAATCGCGCAACAGTTGGTAAGAAGGGGATCGTGTGCACATGACATCAATAAATAATACTTTGGGATCATTATATCTAAGCATCTAAAAATCGCACTTGAAGATGCACTGAATTCAACGTGTTCAGTACCCTCTGTGCAAAGGACTGGACAATAACATATCAGTGGGCCACGCAAATGACAGAAATAGTTTCAGATCAAGTTGAAACATGCAATGTCTACTAAATATCAAGAGATGATCAAATGAAAGTAACAGCTGAGCAAATTCGGCAATCTCAGGACTTCCTCTGGATAACTTTTGAGCAATTTAAAAAGCGAGCGATTGCTGTCTGGTTTGCGACTATACTAGCGAACAGTGAGTTTTGGCAAAGCGCTGGTACTTGGTGAGACACAAATTAATTACCCAAGGTTTCATCATACTTATTTTATTAAATGCATGATTTAAATTAATGACATTTCTTTTTAATCATCCTGTACTACGTTAATCAGAAACTTAGAATTATTGTATCAGTTTTTAGGAAATATTTAGGAAATATAAAAAAAATTCCAAATGATATTGACCAAAGGATATTTTTTATTGAACCTTTAATTCATCAAACTATCTTTAAATATTAAAAAGCTTCATTTATCCACATCTTTGGAAAAAGAATTGGGGTAAACCATATTTCATGAACGAAGGAAATATACAAGTATAAATACGGAATGAAGTAACACCTTGAATGTATAAACTCTTCGTATTTATGTTTTAATTTCACGATTTATTGTACATTTAAATATTTTCTAAAATATTTTATAAACAAAATTATGTGCTTAAGTCAGGGTTGTAAACAACAAAATGACCATTTGGGACCATTTATAAAATTAAAATAATTTTCACTACAAATAAATTAAAAATCAAAAAAGATACTTTTGTCCCTAAAAAAATAATTAAAAGACATTTTCCGATTATATTTTTATTTTGATTTTTGTGTACATTTTTGACTTAAATTAACTTTAAAGAACAACTGATTACAACATTCTTGCTTTATTTATTTTTTAGTCGAAAAAATTTCGATAATTAATAAAAAATTTTTAAAAATTTATACAAAAAGATGATTAATTAAAAATATTTTACGTCAAACTTTTAAAATATGTATCAAAAAATCTGTTACAATAGAAATCGTATACATATTTTATATACATTTTTAATGTAAATTTTTTAATAATTTTTTTTTGATTTTTTTCGTGACTATAAACACGAAATATAAATAATAAATGTATAAATGCATTAACTGTTTGTTAAATGTTACGGGCATTAATTAAAAATTGATACCCAAAACATTAGTTAAATGAATCGCTTTGAAATTTTATATATAAAGTAATTTAATTCGTAAATTATATTTTAATCGGAATAGTTTGTTTTAATGTACTTGTTAATCTGTGGAATTAAAATGAAAAATAATCGAAAAAAAATCGAAAAATCAATGGAAAAATCCAACATATTCTTGGGAACAAAAGATATACTTAAAAGATATAATTTTTTGCTCCGGAAAATATAAAGACCCATTCAAATAAAAACACAATGATCTCCCAGACGTTATTATTCTTTAGCAAAATTTATTAAAAATTAAATTTTTAATAATTATTTTCGAATTTTTCATTATTTTTTTATCATAAAAAACCACATTCACCAAACGCGATGGGTTTGGGAAATTTTAATTGAAAAGAGAAATTTAATAAAAACTCTCGTGAAATTTAATATTTGAAATTAAAATGAAATAAATATTGATTTTAAAATTTTAATAATTGATCTTTTTTCTATAATAATTTGTTTTTTTTATATTTTTTATTTTATATGGTATTTGCCAATTTTTGCCATCAATTTTCCAATAAAAATTAAATTTTTTCAATTGAAAAAAATTATGTATAAGGAAAAAAATATAAAAATTATTATAATTAAATTATTATTAATACAAATAATTTATTAAAGAATTTATTCTGTCTTTTAAGCTTTCATGGCGTATTTAAGCATCTTTCTAAAAAACATATTACAATCAGAAGTATTAATTACCCCAAAACTTTCTTCAATCATCATTTTTAATTCTTCTTCGTTTCTACCACCATTGTGAACAGAAGGGTTTTTTCATTGAAAGAAATAATTCTCTATTAAGTTAAAAAACGTGAATATCGGACGAGGTATTCCATCGCCAAATTGTGTTCTTTTATAACACCTTTTAATTTAAAATAAGGATGTATTTTTGGCATTATCCAAAATAAACATTGGATTGTCTATTTTTTGACAAACAATTTTCAGTTCAACAAGTACGGGTTTAAAATCTTAACCTTTTAATGCCTTGTCGAGAAGGTTGTAAAAAAATCGTTGAATGTTTATTCATGGCAACAAGAACAAAAATGTTTCTATTTCTTAATGAACGAAAATTTATATAAAGAAGTATTTACAAGAGACCTTCCTTTTATTGAAGTGTAGACACTGCAAAACAAACTTTCAAACGAAAATTATTTTTTCGACACAATTATTTACATCATAATCCCTAAATTTCGGACCTCTTGGATCCTACCATTTTTTCGTGGAGAGGAACTATTGTCGTCTCTTTTAGGGTGTCATGAATTTTCCTGAGACAACATTCAATAATGCTTTGCGACACACTCAATTCAAAAACATCCGTGATCTTCACACTCAGTTCTTTTTAAGTTAGAAGGTGATTTTCAACCACACAGATTCTTATTTATTGCTTTTCATTGTCATTAAGTCTAGATCATCTATCCCACCCTTTTGCTTTGATGTTGTTTCGTCGGTTTTCTCCAAAATCTTAATAATTTTTTGAGCTGCCCATTAATTCAGCTCCAAGACATCAGAAGGGGCTTTGGTTGATTGATCTTGCCAAAATTAATCTTGGTTTTCCTGAGAAATGTTAATGTTCATGCTCATTCTCTTTTTAGAAAACGTTAAATATTAAAATTAAAAAAAATTTACTTTTTATAAATGTAAAAATTTTATAGATTGTAAAAATTGGAAAATAGATCGAAAAAATCTTTAAATTATTAATAAATTATAAAAAAAATTATATTAAATTTGATTGATGGATTAAATTTTCTGATTTTGAAATTTGTATAAATAAATCTTGTTTAATTTATGTCCAGCGTTAGTTTTTATAAATCAAAATTATTAAAGTGTTTATATACGACATTGAATCCAAAATATTGTGTTTTAGGAGTGGTTAGTACATGGATTTGTACTTCCAGAGATTTGAACTTTTACATGGTTATTATCAATAGATATATGAAGATTTTCTTATTTTTTGGAATATATGTGATACTTTATGTGATATCTTTGTAACGTTTTACGGTCACTAAATATCTGCGCCTTACACTCTTTCTATCTGCGATATAAAATATAATAAGAAATGAACTGTAAATGATACTGCTTCTCTATCAAAAGTATATCTCTTTAAAATAAAATTCAAAATGTCTTCTTAATCTTGAATTACATTATTTTTATTTTATTGTTGAAAAATGATTATATGAAGAGAAAAGTATTTGCTTATCTATTTTTTTTAATACAAGTAAAAATCACCAAAAAATGTTTAAGAGAATTTTGATACCACTAAACATTATTTTGCGTTGAAGGTTTCCTTAAAAATTACCACTTTTAAGGATTTTTTTATAATCATTTCTCATTTCTCTGAAAGTTATAATGAAAAAAAGCATTTTATTAAAAATATTATTTATATATTATATTTTATATATAAATATTATCCCTAACATTAACCCAAACCATAACCCTCACCTAAATATTTTGTTAATAATAATATGAATTATAAACATTTGAAATTAATCTAAAAGTTCATATTTTGTTTCAATTATACAAAACAGTCATTAAAATTATGAAAGTGTTAGAAAATATTACAACAAATGGACAAAAAAAGTTAGTGTACTTTTATAAGAATATAAACATATAAAATTTATTTGTCAATTCTTTTTCACATCATTCGAGGTGTTGATGTTAATCCATTTGACATTTATTAGATAAACATTTACGGATTTGTCACAGGATATTTGTTATTTTAGTTCACAGTTTGGTCGCGACCCGATGTCATCCACACTGCCAATTATTCTCTCACCATCGGCGTAAAGATTCTCGAGTTTTTTGAGGATTACTTCGAGCTCGAATATCCTCTTAATAAAACGGGTAATTTCATTTTTGCAAATAAATACATGTTTTATTCAATCATAAAATACAAATAAATATATAAAAAAAAACATTTTTGTGATATTTTAAAATATGAAAAACGATATTATTAAAGATGAATACGAACAAAATATACAATTTCATTTTAAAATTGCTATTTACAAAGAATATAAAACATATTTATCTGTATTCTAAAAAGATCATTTTTTTAATTGTTTTATATAAATTATAAAAATAATTACATGTATACAAAGAGATTATATATTACCACGTTTTTTTTCACTTTTGTTTCTTGATTTTTGCACTGTTTAGAATTTTTATAATCAATTTTTTCCACTATATTGTCTTTAAAATTTCAGTTTTCTATTTTAAAATATTTAATCACTCTATTCTCACTAAACAAATACAAAATACACAAATTTTTACGAAATATTTAAATAATTTAGATATCAACTGTTTACATAAACTATTAAAATCCCTATACTTTCAACAACGCCATTTATCGATGTTCTTCTTCAATTCCAATATATTTAAATTGACCGGTATTAGCGTTAACTAGAATTGATAAAATAAAAATGATGAATTAAAATTAATTTATATCGTAAGATATAATCAGATTTGAGCTATTAATAATTATTAATTAACAACAACGGAGATTCAAATTTGATCAAAACAAAGATTCAAATCCTTTTATTATACAAAATTTACCCATATAAATTGTCTCCATACAAACTTTTTTTGCCAAAATGACAACTTAGACATGTCCGATCAACTTGAAATATTTTTTTCATGCATTGTCTTCGGGTTTTGATCTACTCTGAAAATTTCAGCCCGATAGCTAGTCGGGTAGTTGGTCAAATTTGAGTTGAAAGATTCTTCTCGGACTGAATGACAAACTAACAGATCGACAATAAGTGAAGTTTATAAAAACGTGGTAAAAATAATAATTATTTTTAATGAGAAATGAGAGTTTTGTGTTTTGAAAATATTTAAATAAAGAAATATATTTATTGATTTTTCTTTAAGATAAAATTATTATTTATTTTATTATTATTTTACTAGAATTACAAATTAATAAATAAACATTTTTCCCGTTTTTATTAATTTAGATTTCATTTTTCTGTAAAAGGAATATACATTCTTTATTAATGTGATGAACAGTTATTAAAGAATACAACAATTTTATTTTTTTTACCTTTAATTGATTAATTATTCAATAATATTAAATTTAAAAATAATTTAAATAAGTTCAAATAAATAATAATAATATAAATTAATATTCTATTTTAAAGGAAAATCATTAAATACATTTATTTATTAATATAATAAAGAAATTTGTGATAAAAATAAATATTATGTATTTTTAATTTATAGAAAATAAAAAAAAGAAATATTTTTTGAAAATATATAAAATACATTGTGTGGCAGCTATTTGAGAACACACAATAAAGATACCACAATTTTATGTGTGTTATAGTAACATAGTTATTTTCTGTTGAAGGTAGAAATGGTAGAACCTACTCGTACTCAAGACATGATGAGGCATTCAGTTATTGTCTCCTTGGCAACAAAACATACCGTTTCAGAAACTGCTGCATTCTTGAAAGTCGCCCTCTCATTTGTATTAAAATGGAATGACATTGTCGACGTTCTGACCTTATCAGGACGCTAGATTTTATAAACCAAATCCAAGCTGTCATTAAAGAGGACTCTGCGAAGTTAATGAGGGCTCTGACTAGAGAGCTGCAGGTTGATTATGCAACTATCCAAAGTGGGGTCAATGAGGACCTCCGTTCAAAATTGTACGTAATGAGGAGACAAAAATTTTAAATTATTGATTCAACATATAATCAAATTATCATTTTCTTCTAAATTTTTTTTAAAAACGCATTAAGTGTCCATGCTCTTAAGACTAACGTAAATGTCCATGTGAGATCCTCTTTGGATTCCCCTTAATTTTATTAGTTTAATTATAAATATGACTATATTTTCAAAGAAAAATAAATTTATTTAATATTTTCAATATTTTTATTATGATTATTATATGTAAAATAAACAAGGCGACAATAATAACTCACTTTATTAAATTCAAATTGGTGAATCAGCAATCTCTGATTATTTAAACAAACTTTAATAAATTATTTACATAATACTGTCACAAATTTATAATTCATAATAATATCGTCACAGATTGTTAAAAAAATTTTATTTATATTGTTCATTTTAGTAAACTATTTGCACATACAACAATTTGCCACAGTTTTCTATGCAGTGCACATACAAACATTTTATAGTTGCTGCATATGACGCTCAACTTATTATCATTTTTCCGTTGATACTGATTAAAAATCCTCCACGTTTCTTAGGTCGATTTCATTCGGCTTCTTTCTCTAAAACAGCATCTCATACAATTCCACAGTCATTTAGAGCCCATTTTACTAACCATTTATGAAATTAATATGTTTCATTATATTTTATATAAAATTTCGCGACACATCCTATTAAGTCTTCAAACTAGCTAATGCCATTGTGCATATTGAATAATAATAAAGCATTAACAATAATTAGTGCTTTATTATATCATTGATGAGATTTACACAGAGCAAATCGTATTATAGTATTTTGGTCTTTCCGTTTCATCGTTTATTATAAACATAAGTTTGTTCAGTTATAAAAATCTTGTTATATACAATTATTATTATTAAAATGAGCTTATGAATTAAGCAGTATTTGTCAGCTCACATGACAAATATTACCCCTAGATTCACAACAAACTTCATTAAAAACATGAAAGATGATCCGAAATAAGTTGCTGTTTCAAAAATCCAAGGAATTTCTACCAACTTAAAAGCTATTGAAGCTAGATCGCCTTAAAAGCATCATCGATGATTATTTTCATTCCCTTAATGACGATTAATAACTTTTTCGTTGCAATTTTATCATTAAACATTTCAAAGTGAAAGTATAAATGAAGATTGAAAATTTATGCCCATTTATGCCCAAAGGGTCGTTTTCGACCCATTTAAAATTAATTTCATTATCTAAAGTGTGTTATGTCTGGACCTGTATTTTTCTAAAGAAGCTATTTGAAAACAAATGTCTTATCATCTTGAGAAGCAAAAGAGTCTGGTTAGTACAATTGGAGCGTTTATGCGGTGTGTTTGAAATCGAAAAAGTGTTTCATTGAAAAATTGAGGCGAATCCGACATCAAAAGTTCTGGTCACAAATGGGTTAAAAGAAAGTCCTTTCATTAAAATTATAAACATCATCAATTATGAATGTTGATTAAACAATTAATAACCAACCAAATTATCAATGAAAACAATTAAAACAATTAATTAAAATTCCGATAAAAAACGATTAATAATAATAAATCAACGAAATTAATAATTAATGTTTGTAAAATCATTCAAAAACGGACATACGTTTTGTTTTTGCTGAAGAAATAAATAATTCAGTAAAAGGAAATAACGTCTTATAGTTTATTGTATCGTTCCGTATAATTGTTTCGAACAACAATGTTCGTTTTTATGGATTCACCCGTTGTTCGAGGACGAAAGAAGAAGTGGGGGTATGGAAGGGACCCGGTCTCTTGTTGTAATAAATAATGTTTTTTACACTAAATCGCTTTGTAACAATTTATTGTGAATTTTATGAGACTTCTTCCATCAGGAAGAAAGATTTATTATTTTTCATTCATTTTATCAATTAGAATTCAAACAATTTTGATAATTACATTTTAGTTAAATTTAAAACTCAATTTTATAACTCAATTATTCTTTTCATTGAGAGATATTAAATTAATTTTGTGTTTGAATATGTTATAGATCGTCTTTAAATGATGCCACACTGACGATGGAGTTGGAATATGATATTATTTGAAACTTTATAAAACTAGAAAAGTAGTGTCTGGGAGTATATTTCACC